>CEMT01386004.1:114-21668 GCA_900068985.1 Pterula multifida
CTTGCATATAGATGCAGGACAGTCTTCATTAAACCAAACACATTTATCCGGATAATAGTTGATCTTCATTCCAGATCGGGGATCACCATCCCTATCGTCAATGATAAAATTGGTGGGGACACCACGAGATGTTGGCCCAAACGCAAACAGCCCAGCAGAAACGAGAAGGGTAGCAATGGAGATCAACATGGGGGAGTAAATTGCGAGGCCAGTGACCCTGGAAGAGAAGGCTATCTACTCATGGGTAACTATCAATCACTATGTACGTCAAAAGTTGACATCCAGTGAGAAGACATTCAGTTGGACTGAAAAAGGAGATCTATGAGACTGTGCCCTGCTGAATACTCATGAAGCTGGCATCCATAGGGTTAAACCGGACAGAAGTAATGGAGAGCAGGTACAATATTTCGCATGGCAGGCAAAAAGACACAGTCTGTGAAGATCCTCGCAATAATTTGCAAGTGTGCGATATAATTATCCGTTGCGACGAAGGAGAAACAGTGTGAGATTGTCAGTAAACAAATTTGCTGTCTGATCAACCGCTGATCGCTCTTCCAAAAGTCTGATTGTGTGATCCATATCTTATCGATTGGCAGGAGAATGTTTGAACACAGACGACTATTTACGGCCAATTATTTTTGGAAAGTAACCAACTACACTACATATGCTAATACGGTATGCAGCATGCTACACGTTCTCATCATCGCAGATCCCATGTTCCCATGTCAGCCAAATACAATGTACAAACTGATTGTCCTTCTTCCTTCGCTTTATGAATGTCAATAGAACAAGCTAAGATCAAGTTCATGTGAACTTCTGAAATAGACGACGTACAAAACGGCAGAAACAATGTCATAGTGGAGTTAAAGATAGATGCACGGCTTCAAATTCTAATTCACATAAGAGTCCGGTACGAGGGGGGTCTACTTCTTGTCCAGCCGAACTCGGACAATGGTGAACTCAAATGGGAACCTCGAATTTGTGTTGAGATCACTCTCGAGTCGTCCTCAGCCTTGGGTTGGGACTTTAGAACTGAGTTAGTCGACTCTATGCTAAATTCGGAGGACTCGCGGTGTTGCGTTATAAATCTTTCCCTAAGGCGACGACGACGGTGAGATAAGATCAGGGTGACCAGAATAATGACAAGGATCAAGACGGCTCCTCCAACAGCCAATCCTATGTATTTTCCAACAGAGGTGCCTGTTCGTTGAATTGTCCCTGTAGGAACAGAGGTACCGCTGGTAGTTCCCAAAGTAAAAGAGGTGCTAGTAATCGAAGGAACGAAGGTGCTGGGACCTGAACCAGAAGCGACGGTGCCGGGGATTGGATCCAAACTAGAAGTACCAGGACTTGTCTGCGATTCAGAAGTAACACGTACAGAGGAGCTGACAGCTGTGCCCGAAGCAATTGACGACGTTGGGTTCGGAATTACAGGCACTGAGGAAGGTTGTACAGAAGCCTCTTCGAAACTAAGGAGTTAGGTAGCGTTAGCTAATCTTGCGAATCACCTCGAGCCAATGAATTATGATACATACGTGTAAATTATGGAATCCAACATGAATAGGACTTCTGGCCCGCCTGAACGTCCCGCCTGAATTGTCAACTCGTGGTTCCCATTGGGCAAGGTAGTGTTAGCATAGACGGTGATATTATAGTTATATGCATCGCCAGTGCCAGGAGTACGAGGAGGTGCTTCCCGATGAAATGACCCAGCTGCCGTATTATTGATGAAAAAGTAGAATTCAGAGTCCGCGCCTCCCAAGTGAGCTGGGCGATTGGAACTAGGCAAGATCGCCTGCACATATACAGCAGTACCTTAAAATAATGATTTGGAATGAGGGAGGCCTTATCAAGCAAGCTTACAAAATATTTTTCTCACCTTGAAAAGTGATAGAAGCCTGGCAAGGTGTAGGTGCCGATAATTGTAACAAGGCACCCCTCGAGTTTGCAGTGACATCATGCCAACTCCCCTATGAGTGATATCTATGTGTCAGGGGGTTCGAAGAATACATTACCAGATGCAGGTTGAACATACGTGATAGGTTTTCTCCTTGCTTAGTTTAGCGAAGCATACTGACGGAGAGCACTCCTCGTTACGCCAAGCACATGCTGAGTTGGCCGTATAATAGTTGACCTTTGTTCCCGATAGAGGATCACCATCTTTATCGTCGATGGTGACATTGGTGAGGATACCACGAGCTGAGAGTCCAAAGGCACACAATACAGCAGAAAAGAGAAACGTAATACTGACGATTAACATGAGGGAAATTGTTAAGCTACCAGAGAGGGCAGCCTGTAGTGCACTAACAGAGAAAATCAATGTTTTCCATATGTGAGTAACTATCATTCAAGATGATGTCAAAAGGTGACATGCCTAGTGAGAATCAAAGTATCAACACCCGGTGAGAATTGACAAAAGAGCTTCTGCGGACTACTCCCGAACACTCCGAGTGGTAAAGTTGCACGCATTATTTACGTCTGCGGAAAAAAGATATAGCTTTTGGCATTGTGTTAAGAGAATATTTGATTATAAAAAGATCCATAAAATAGTGTGAGCGACATAGGGTACATGCGTGTGAGATCGATCGATTGAGACGATGCAGGCAACAAATAAGTTAGAAGCAAGATTGTTGCCCTCTCAACTGACCTGGCGATCATGAATCATTACATAATCATTGATCATTGATCAGTGATCGATGATTAATCCTGCCCCTGCTGGAACCCATGTAATTTTAATTTGTATCACCAACGTCAGGACCAGTTCTTCCGCCTCACATCTTTGGATTTCTCAGAACAGTCCACCTTGTGGAATACAGTAGAACATGTCTAGTAAGTTTTCATATTTATGTGCATTCATGCCTGCTATGCGACGAACCGTTCACTAACCATTACTTGTTTTTTGTAGTTGAACAACTGCTTGAACGACCGTTAAAGGCCAAGGAAGCTGTACTTGACACTCTTGCTTTGACTGAACTATGCTCGGCTCAGCTTCTACCTCTATAATCCCCACCACAATGTATTCTACTCGTCAACGGCTTTTCCTGGTTGTCAAACCTATCTTGGTGTCGGCGCTACAACTTTATAGGTCATATATTGTATGAGCTTTTGGCATTAAACTGTGTAGACGTTCTCTTCTCCTGTTCATTTCACTATATGACATATGGAGGTTGATGGGTTTTTACCATAAGAAATGTATAAACTAAGCGCAAGGGGTATCTAAGAGTGGAGTCATCTTGTTAGAGACTTATATGAAGGTGGTCTATCGCTCATCCGGTGAGACCTGGAACGGGGGTCTAAAGTTCGAACAGAGTCAACCACGACCGATGCAAACCCTAATTCATCCTGGGGTGGGGATAGGTTCTGTTGACCTGAACTAATGGGCTCCAGCCTAGGCTCTGGGACCCTGTGGGCTCGAGGTCCTCCTGCAGCTTGATAGGGTACAGCAAGGGTAAGAGGGGGGTTTCTATTGTTGCTGAATACTTCCTTATTTCTTTCCTCAAACACCTCCTTGCGACAGCGACGGCGAAGTATGATCAGGGTGGCTAGGATAATTAGGAGAATAACGACAGCTCCTCCAATCGATGCTCCTATGTATTTTCCCACAGAGCTGGTTCGTTCCCTTGAATTAATAGACGATGTGGGCGTCGGAATCATTGACTGAAAAGAATGATCTAGTGACTGGTCTTCAAAACTAAGAATATCGTTAGATTAGATATACTTGCAAACTATTCTGTGCCAATGAATCCCAATACGTACGTGTAAATAATAGAATCCAAAAGGAACAGAACTTCTGGCCCGCCAGAATGACCCGCTTGCACTGTCAGATTATGACTTCCATAGGACAATGTAGTGTTGGAATAGATGGTGACATTGTAATCGTATGCATCGCCAATTCCAGGTGTAAGAGTAGGTGATTTTTGATAAAATGACCAGGTTTCTGCATCATCAATTAAAAAATAGAATTCGGGGTCAACGCCACGTAGTCTGGAGGGGCGATTGGAACCAGGCAAGATTGCCTGCACATATACAGCAGTCCCTGGTTGTGGCGACTTCAAATCAAAAACGCCATACACTCGGACTAGTAAACAGCTTCTCACCATAGAAAATGACAGAAGCACTGCAAGGTGTTGGCGACTCAGTTGAGCTATTGTAGTTCGCAAGGACCTCATGCCAGGTCCCCTAGAGCAATAAAAGATCAGAGAATTTTAGAAGTTTTGAGATGCAGTCTGAACATACACGATAGGTTTCCCCTTTGTTTAGCTTGGCCGTACACCAATCTCCAGGACAGTCCTCCCCGTGATGCCAACGACAATCTGCATTGTTAGGATGATAGCTAATTCGGATTCCCGATAAAGGATTTGAATCGCCATCTCTATCGTCTATGGTGGAACTGATGAGGGCACCACGAGCTGTGAGACCCGATGCAAGCAATTCAGCAGCAAGCAGAAGAATTACATGGGTGGCAAGCATAAGTAAAGGAGCTGCCCAGCCAACTGAGCTTAAGACACTGTTGAACCCGTGAAATTCCATTCGGAACCATCATTTTCCCTTCACCTGCAGTCTATGCACATCAATCACAAATCTTGGTGTTTCAAGTTAATTTGGCAGGTAGTGAGCCAGAGCTCCACTAGCGTCACGGATGAGCATTTTGATTTGATCCAACGGTAATGACTCCACCCCGTCAGGTACTCCAACGTCAGGTGTAGATTAGTGACTAATGCGATTGCATGGTCACGATAAAATTACTGTACAGGCTTTTCTTTTATATGGTTAACAGCTATTGGAATCCGAAGTGTAATCGAACCGTTACCATCACCCTGTGAACCCGGAATCCAATCCAGTGATTTGGAGATGTTGATGGTAAAGACCGCCGATGCTGATCAAGAGGGCCGAGTGCTGAGTCAAGAAGAAGAATTAGAAAGGCCGCCTGGATTCAACAGTGAAGATAGTTGTCGAATGCGTTTGCACTAGGTACATACCGTAATTTTATTCTGCATCATATTACATGAGAGACTAGCAATCTCAGAGTTGTATCAGGTCACCGATCTGTAAGTACTCGAATCAACGGCCCAGAGTCATGATGTAGCACGTTGGAGGTGATCGTCACTATGGTACGATGGGGGAGGGTCTGGATAAGACAAGACTGAGGGTGCTAGTAGAGTGGTGTTGCGTGTGTAATACTCGTGCAAGGATGGAGGTGTGAAGGGTATGTTTCTAAATTGTCGAGAAATACTCGTATCATGTGTTCCAGTGATGATTCTCTCTCCGAATCTGATTGGACCAGGAGGTGGACGTAATCCCAGTTCGCCACTGCGCTGTACAGGTTGCTGGGGAATATTTGCAGATCCCTCTTGTATCAGGGGGAAAGGACTAATAATGTCGTTCCTGCTACTGTAGTGATCCCTCGTAAAGTTCTGGACCTTCCTCGGTTTCAAATGACGATAGAAAATACAAAGAACAGCGAAGACGAGAGTTAGTGATACAAGTGATACGCCAAGAATCACACCAATAGGTCTTTGCGTGGGAGACGGCGACGATTCTGGAACCTGCGTTCCTTGGCTACTAGACACCGTAACAGGTGAAAGTGGTAATTTGTTTGACTGAAAACCATCATCGAATCTGAGAAATTATTAACTGTTAGACAGTAGGCCACCATACTCTTCGTTGTAGCAATACTTACGAATAAATGATTGAATCGAGGAGGAATAAAACTGCTGGTCCACCCTCATGTCCAGCTTGCACGAGTAGCACGTGGTTTCCGAAAGGTAACAATTCATTTGCATAGATAGTGACATTATAGAGGAAATTTGGACCAGGACCCAAAGCAGGTGCGGTCCTGGTGAAATTACCCACAAGCGTATTGTTGATCTGGAAGTAATATTCCGGATCTACGCCAACTATCTCGTCTGAACGACCTGGACCTGCCAAAATTACTTGTACGGACACAGATCCCTTTATAAGTATTAGGATAAGTCGAGTACATATAAACTCAATAGCTCCAAAGATGCCATACCGGTAAAATTTACATAGGCAGTCGTTACGTCTTGAGATGGTCCGCCGTTTATTCGACGATTGGAAGTTGAGTCGTGCCAGGTGCCCTAGAGAAATCATGTATCAGCCCAACCAACCAACTAAATGAAGAACAATAGCCAAGACACGACATGGTATATTTCGTCAAGGTTGTCTGGCCTAGCCAAACAACCAGTACACTCCTGGCCCAGTCCGAACCGATTCTTGGGGCTATATACTATTTGATTTCCTGTCAAGGCATCCCCGTCCAAATCATCAATATACACAGTAACATGGTCACCGTGGACGTTAAAAACGGAGAGCAAGGGATAGAGCCATATCCAGGGGATGATGAGCATAACGAGGAGTAACATGAACACTCAATATCTGGCATCTTATAGTTGGTTATTATTGGCCCAGATCAAAAATACACAGCTCACCATGAAAACATACTCATATATTCTCCCTAGCACAAACACAAACGAGCCGATCATAAATCCATTGAAGTGGGTTGCAAACCCATTTCATAATACTCAAGGATACCTATCACATTTTGCTTGTACTCACCATTCTCACGCTCACCATCTTCTAATTGATTCAGAAAACTCGTCCCACGCCATGGTTTATATCTGGCAAACATATTATGTCTATTAATGTCTATTAACCTCAATATTGGATAAATGATTATTTCTGTAGACTGGTCAGCACACGAGAAGGGTATAGTGATTCAGAGCTAAGGCCAGCAGTAAGGCCAATGGTGTATGAGGTGACAGCTCGGAGGTCACAAGGTGACAATGTGACAGGCGTCGATCCAGATGTGATGTTGGCCTAGAGTAGTGATCATTCACGTTGACAACAGTCGACGGGCGACGAATGTGAGCCGAGGTGTCGACTTTGGAAAACCGCACAAAGGAACACCCTTCATGAGAAATGAGAGTGTGGAATCTGGTTCCTCGAGCCTGAAACGACGGATATTCAATTGTTGCAGGGAACGTGAGAGTCATCTGCAAGCTGAGCATTCGTGAATCAGTAGAGATGCACGGAAGATGGGATCAAGCGTCCAACCTTATTGTGCTCGTTGTTGAGGCTGATTCCTCAAGTTAGGCAGCTGCTCGGGTCATCAACGTCTTCGATCGTGACGAAAGATTTACAAAATGAGTCAAGACAATCTAGAGCTTGGAGATGAAATGGAGTGAATGAGAACTGGCTGGGTAAAAGGACCTGGCTGCATACTCGGAGCTTGAGCAAATAGATTGGTCATTAACGCATATCTGAAGGTCTTGTTGGATGGTTTCCCGAAGGGCTCATGATTGTGGAATTGCTATGGCCGTTGCATCTTGCAAAAGGGCTCCTGGGGCTTGAAAATTGTGCTCAAAGTAGATTATAGTCAGCCGTCTCTAGAAGCCTTATGGTGTTAGGTGATGTGGTCCTCACTGATGTCGACTTCTCTCAGCGAAACGTTACCAAGACCCTCTAGCCAGTTCAGAAAAATTGCATAATATTCTTGATTCCAAATACTATACAGACTCTGAATGACCTGCCTGGAGCAGCTCGAATAGCAACTATTATCATAATGACACTTGGAAGCAAAAGAAACTAGTGCACTTCAGTGATTCTGATCAAAAGCTGCCCGAGATAGTGTGTGGTCTCACCAGATACCGCATATAACAAAAACCCCAAGGACGTCCGTCCGTCCGCGTCCTTTTCCAAAAAATAGCTGGATAAAAACCTCCATAGATGTATGGTTCATCAAGCCAACTGCAAAAAATCCTCAGAAAGCATAGAAATTAGAATTTGAAGGTTCGAGCTTGGCAGCATGGTCTGGAAGGAAAGCGAGGCTGCGTGACGTGACGGGCGCGACTAGTCACGAGACCTGTATGTATTCAATGCGTGACCGTATTCACGGTCCGTTCCGAACTCCACCCGAAGTCTCTGTCCAAATCCGCCTGGGCTCTGAACTAAGAAAATCCCACCGGTGTACGCGACCACCACATCCTTGCAATTGACCATGAATACATGTAAGCCACATAAACAAAATGGCAGTCAATCTTTATGTTTTAAATAGCATCTTTCAAGTTTTCAACGAGCATGGCATGGTTGAGTCCATGCATTCAGACCCGCAAGCTTGTTGCCTTGCGTTATCAGCGCTTGAATGGTCATATACTGTAATGAATCAACGGGCTGTTGTTGTATCTAATACAATGTGTGTTGAACTATTACCATCAGCTCGGTTGACTCGGGACCCCTAGTCCAGTGATTGGCCTGACCTGCTTTGATTCGGAATCATGATTTTGAAGACGAAGACTGCTGGTGTTGCTTGTGGGAAATGGAGAATGTGAAAAAGAGATCATAGATCCAAAGGGTAATACTGAAGCTGGGTTTACACTGTATGGATGCTATGAAGTTGACTGCACCGGTATCATCTTCCATGTCGGACGTCCACGTCCACGCTCTCTTAGGGATTAGCATCTCTGGAGCAGCGCATCAGGCCGCCGCCTTGTGCTTGAAACGATCATCCAGAGTTACCTTATAGCAGGTGATCTTCACTATGATAAGATGGGGGAGCAGACACGGTAGATGGCGCTGACAGAGTCAAAAAGGTCGTGATACTGTCGGGCGATAATGGAGGTATAAAGGGATTGCGAGATGCGCGTCTATCTTGCCGAGAAACACTCGGATCATTGCTTCCTGTACTTCTCTGCGTGGGAAATCCCACTGGAGTTGCCAACTTTTCATGTATCAGAGGTAAAGGTTTGATAATGCTGATGTTGCCATCCTTCTTTTTCTCTGCACGGTTCTTGGCGTTTCTCTGCTTCAAACGACAATAAAAGATGCAAAGAACGACCAAGGCGAGAGTGAGCGTTGCAAGCGAGGTGCCAATGATAACGCCGATAAATCTTACTGTAGATGATCTCGGTGGTTCTGGAACCTGCGTCCCTTGGCTGCTAGGGTCAGAGGTGCTAATTTTTAAGGGCGTCGATGATTCTGTAACCTGTGTTTCTCGGTTGGTGGGAGCTGTAGTAGATGATGGTGGTAGTTGAGATCGATTTACATTATTCGAAGATGACGATGACCCTGGAACCTGTGTTTCTGGGATGCCAGAAGCTGTAGTAGATGGTGACGGTAACGGATCTGGAGGTTGAGATCCATCATCAAAACTGAGAGGGCGTCAATAGTTAGAGAAATAGGCTACCTTGGTGAGGATTGTGAGGATACATACGAATAAATGATCGAATCAAGGAGGAAAAGAACTTCAGGCCCATCAGGTCGTCCTGCCTGTACTTCTAGTGCATGGTTTCCGAGAGGTAACGATTCGTTTGCGTAGATAGTGACATTATAGAGCAAATTTGAACCAGGACCCAAAGCAGGTGCGGTGCGAATGAAATTCCCCACAAGCGTGTTATTAACCCGAAAGTAGTATTCAGGATCTACACCACCCAACCCACTTGGGCCACCTAGACGACCTGGTCCTGCTAGAAGTGCTTGTACAAACACAGCAGTGCCTTTGAGTCAGGATGAGTCGGGTATATATGAATCAACAGCGCTAAAGTGGCTTACCAGTGAAATTCACAGAGGCAAACACTATACCTAGAGATGGTGTGCCATACGCTTGGCGATTGGAAGTCGTGTCGTGCCAGGTGCCCTAGAAACATCATATAGACTGTTTAATCGAGAGTAACAACTAACAGGACACACGTGGTATACTTTGCTAATGTCGTCCGCCTTAGCCAAACAACCACCACGAGTACACTCTTGGCCAGGCGAGAACCGCTCAGGGGGGGAATAGGTAATTTTATTCCCAGTTGTGGGATCCCCGTCGAGATCATCGATATACACAATGATGCGTTCACCGTGGACTCGTAAAATAGAGAGGAAGAGAGGGGGACACGTCCAAACGATAAACTTCATTGAAGGGATATGTCATCAGTAACACCTGGTCCTCGACATTGGCGTCTTATACTCAGTTGGGCTTGAAGCGGATCAACATACACGAATTATCATGATTCATGAAGCCTATCAAGGCACCCTAGTTGATGATGATCCCGGGCTTGTATGGCCTCTCAGAAACACAATAGCAAGCAGACTTCAAAGTGCTCATAGTCGGACTCTCCCCGCTCTTGAGCCAGCTTCGACATCAGCATCTGTCCAACACAGCGGATCATATCTGACCACCAACTTCACATCAAACATACTATACTTCACGAATCTCAGTTGTTAAGATGTCTCGACTTTCTGCGTGAAAGGAGACTGACGATCTGAGTTTCTGTGTGATTAAAGAGATGATTATCTCTATGGAAGTGATCAAAGCATACAATGCACAATACCATTAAATATGTAACCAATCGCCTGCAACGTCCGAGTTTCTGGTAGACTTACCGTTCAGATGGGAAGATGTAATCATTCAGAGGTAGAGGTGGAGGAGGCGAGAGAAGTCGTGCACCAGGCGACGGCGGGATAAGCGTCGAGTCAAACGGTGATGGTGGAGTGCGAAACTCATTGATGAGGTATAGAAGCGAAGTTACAAAATTCACTAGGGTGCCATTGATGGGTGACCAGTCTGCGGGATACGCTGAGCTATATGGGGTTGATGCCGTATAACCCTAAGCTTGGGTATGTAACTTTGTATGCACCGCAACGCGTACCACAAATAAATACGTACCGGATGCGCAACATACTGTACACTACACCAGCAGCAGCGTGTACCATTGACCAATGATAACGAAGCACGCCAGAGCCATCAGCACTTCTAGAGTAAATCAAATCTGATGAATGCAGTCCACATCGACCTCTTGACAACGTGAGATGTGTGGGTAGTGCGCTACTCGTGCAGTCCATTCTAGCAACGCGTGATGAACTTGAAGACACATCAGTGATGTCTCTAGAATAGGACAGATTAGGTTCGAGCCTACAACGGAGTGAGAGAGAAGCTCGCAATCAGATGCGATTTTATTGAGCTTGCAATGGTTGCGTAGTCGCAGCTGGGGCACAGAATCGCGAAAAACCTTAGTTTACAATCGCTATGAGGCTGCGAAATAATTCAGAAAAGCTCAGCTCGCGATATGTCATACAAACATTGGAGATACCAGGGCACCAATGGCCTGGGATGGCGTTGAGTGGAGATCAGTGGGGGCAAGCTCGGCAGACACGGGCCGTACAGCCGAGTCTAGAGGAGAGTCATGTGATATGGCTACTCGATGTCACTGACAGTCGTCCTACTAACTGGTATCTTTGATGTTAAGTTGTTAGGCTGAACCCACTGGACTGCCCTGAGTACACTGATTATGCATGCGATTTTAAACCCCTTGCAATTAACCATGACTACAGGCGAAGTTAAGCTATTACACCGAATGGCACCTCTACCATCTCGTTTAAATTTCACTCAACCATGATGTCCTCTTTTATCTTTCAACACATCTTTCCACGAGGGATCTGAAGCAGTGGTCTCTCTGCAACTCCTTCCTACGCGATGACTTGATTCTCATCAACTTTACTCGCTTCTACATCATTGTGGTAGTCGGGGAGATATATCTAAGTCCGTATCGGGTGCCAGGAGAATTATTAATAGTATCTGGTGCGTTTCGCCTTTTGTCTTGTACATTTAATCTCATGGTTTGTGTTCAGTGCCCTTCATTTACCTATTATCTGTTCAATACGCGGGAACGTTTCAAGCACCTCCCTAGACCCAAACAGCATGCTACCACCGCGATTCACCTTCTATTGGCCGCCAAGAATGTTCATCACCAGCTGTGACACTGGTCTGAGTCTGGTTCTGGCCAAGAACCTCCTCTTTGCCCTTTCTTGGATACTCTCACGTTCAACTGTCCCATGTGGAAATCCCATGATGACTATGGGTTGTCTCAGCTTCACCTCAAGCGCGTCAATTTGTATCCTACGTGGCACCTTAGAGGAAACGATGCGATCTACGTACTCACGCCTCGTGATGAAGGACATCAAACCAACGCTGCTATGGTTGTGTTGACTGCATCGCAGAATAGTCTTAGGGTTGCCACTCTTCCCTGTACCCCAAGTCTTCCAAAGTCCCTCGCCACTGTGAGGTGCGTTGAACTCCGTCAGCTATCTCTACGAGGTGTTTGGGGGTCATCGCATCTTTATTTCCGGACTCTGACTTCGGAGGTCTTCCCAGCTTTTATTGGATCTACGCATTGAGGTCTTGATGTCGGCGCAGAACCGGACGTCAACTCAGGTAGTTTTTCCTTCCAAGTCTGATAAGCCGCTCCCTCCGATTCAACATCTAACACTTGTCAATATTCATCTCACTGACTCGCTCATCAAGTCTCTCCCCCCACCCTGACCACTCTCTCTATCTCGTGGAGCAATTACCTGAATCGCCTTTCTCAGGACCATTACATCGATTGTGCATCTGCCCCACTTCCGACTCTACTGCACGCATCCTTGACTGCAATGCTAGTGGTGCCTCCCTTGTCAACAATTATATACCTCCGCCTTGGGTATCAGCACACCGCCAAACGAAGAATTTTTTTTCTGTCATATCTCAGGCGTGTACTCAGCTAGAACGACTGGATCTGCACTGCACAGGGGAATGCGATATATAATTCTTACATGCGGTACATCCTCTTTGTCTGTGCAGGGAATCGTCCTCACTCCACTCCTAGTCTGTAATGGGTGTTTACCTGAAATCATTCACATCGCTTCATGTCCTTTGTCTTGGCGCTATGTGGAATAACAGTCCTTCAATTGCCACATCCAGCGATCGCGTATCCCTCCCTCCCTCGTTCTCCTCCTTACTACAATCTTTGGTATGAGCACCTTGAAAGCGTGGCGCGGGAACCTGGGATATACCTTCCCAGTCTTTGGAGAGTGGCATCTCATTCCCACAGTGGGGGGATCCCTTCGGTGCTCCAGTGCGGGATTTTTGTGTTTGGCAAATTTGTCATATGAGGGAGGAGTCGAGGAGAATGGGGTCGTTGGCTAGTTTAACTGTGGGGACAGACGTATGGTGAATTTCCGTGCCATGAACGGATTGCTGTGAAGGACACGTACTTTCAACGGTAGTGAGCACTTGAATGAACCACGTCTGCTGAACCATTTTTTTGCATACCACCTACAGGAGGATGGAGAGTTTGAAAAGGCATCTAAGTTTCAAGGATAATATAGCTAAGCTCCATATCATTTGTGAATTAAAGGGTATACATACCAATCATACTCTGTGAGAGATTAGCAATCCAATCTGAAGCAGCGTATCAGGTCGCCGCCCTGTACCTGAATCTATCATCTATAGGCACATGTAATAGCTGAACTTCACTATGGTACGATGGCGGGGCAGAGTCGGATGACATCGTTAGAGCTGAGTTGCGGGTGAGATGTCTGTCAGGCGATGGTAGAGGTGTGAAAAGATTGGGGGGTTCATTTCTATCTTGTTGAGGACTCGGATGATTACTTCCTGTCCCCAATCTCCGTTCTGTTGAGGGATATTCGACTGGATTATGGTATGTTCGTTCTCCAGTGTGGTGCACAGGACGCCGAGAAGTAGTTGCAAGTCCTTCGTGTATCAGAGGGAAAGGTCGGATAATGCCGCACTTGCTATTGTGCTCTTTCATCGCACATTTATTGGCCTTCCTCAGCTTCGGACGACGACGACGATAGAAGATATAAATAACAATCAATGCGAGAGTCAATACGGCAAGTGTTGTGCCAACAATAACGCCGATAGTTGTAGGTGATGGCGATGATTCTGCGTTCTGCGTTCCTTGATTGTTACTAGGATCTGCAGCAGATGTTGTCACTAACGGGTCTGTAAACGAACTTGGTGGAGATCCATCATCGAAACTGAAATACGGTATAGATCGTTAGAGAAACAAGCCACCTTGTGTGATTATAACAATACACACGAATAAATGATCGAATCAAGGAGGAAAAGAACTTCAGGCCCATCAGGTCGTCCTGCCTGTACTTCTAGTGCATGGTTTCCGAGAGGTAACGATTCGTTTGCGTAGATAGTGACATTATAGAGAAACGTTGGACCGGTACCCAAAGGAGGTGCGGCCCCAGTGTAATTCCCCACAAGTGTGTTATTGATACGAAAGTAGTACTCCGGATCTAGACCACCCAACCCGCGGAATCGACCTGGACCTGCCAGAAGTACTTGCACAAACACAGCAGTGCCTTTAGGTCAGGATGAGTCGAGTATACGTGAAATCAATCGCCCAAGAAGCAGCTTACCAGTGAAGTTCACAGAGGCCGTCGATAAGCCTTGAGATGGTCTGCCATACGCTTGGCGATTGGAAGTCGTGTCGTGCCAGGTCCCCTAAATACATGATAATACGTCAAATTCTAAAATTTAATCAAGTGAAAAAAACGAGGGCACACATGGTATATTTGGCTGATGTCGTCTGGCCGAGCGAAACAGCCAGGACACTCCTGGCCAAGTATGAAATGGTCATTGGGGGTATATACGATTTCATTTCCTGTCAAGCCATCGCCGTCCAAATCATCGATATGTACAGTAACGCGGGCACCGTTTACACTTAAGACAGGGAGGAAAGGAGTGAGCCAGGTAGACGGCATCAATTAAAGAGAGATCTCATGAACCACATCTCAATGTTTGGGGTATTATAGTCAGTCAGCCGTGAAGCGGATCACAGTATCACCAAGAAGTCTATTCATTCTCCCTAACTGTGATTACAACCACCCTTCGAAACGAATAGCCTATTGCAACACACTCATAGCCCTCTGCCATCTCTTCCACGAACTCTCCTCACCGTTGATATTTCCACACGCATCAGCTCCAACATCAACATCTGTCCCACACAGCGGATCATATCTTACCACCAGCTTTCCATCAAACATGCTATACTCCACAAATCTTAGTCTGGGATACACCATAACTTGTGGTAAAACTCGATGCCCAGACAGGTTCGCGAACGGGAATGGGTAGTGATTCAGAGGTGGAGGGGGAGTCGAGGGAGGTCGTGCACCAGGGATAGGAGTCGGTCCAAACGATGATGTTGGAGTGCGAAACTCACTGATGAGGTATGGAAGCGAGGTTGGATCAAGTGGGAAATCAAGCGATGATGTTGGGGCTGGGAAGGTAGGAAGTGGCATTGTAATCAGTTGACTGGGCAGCAATCGGCGGGTGACGAGCGGTGTCCGCCGAACTATATGGGGTTGACGCCGGATAACCTCACCAAGGAACATCCTTCCATTAGGACGGAGAGTGTGAATGACTCTTGTTCCCCGGATTTGAAACGAAAGATATTCAATTGTCGGAGGGAACGGGACTGTGAGAATCATTTGACAAAGCTGGGAAATCTAAATGAGTACAGATATAATGCAGGGAAAACTTGATCAGACGTCTACCTTCCTGTGTTCGTCATTAGCGCTAAAACTGGGCAATTGCTCCGCCCGAATCGTCAACGCCTTCAACGAGATGAAGGACTTGCAGATAATCTCCAACGCCTGGGAAGTCAGTTGATTCAGGTATATATCCAGGTTCTCCAACCGATGCCCAAGACTAAAAGGACCCGAAGCCAAGGATTGTACGATGGTAGCAAGTTGCTGAGGAACAAAATATCCATAACGGAACGGTGGCTGAGATTGCAAGTACAAGTGACGGAGAGGACGGTGAACTTGATGAGAGAACGGAAAGACGAATGAAGGCATGACGTTAAACGGTCCATCAAATGATCGCAGGTTAGGCAAGTATTGGGATAGCACGTCGATGTCAACAAGCAGCCGCACAAATTGACCGTGAATGGGATGAACTAAGAACCGGAGCTCTTCAATGGCCGGACAGTTCTTGAAGGCGTCTCTGAAAGCGGGATGACATCTCATGGCAGAACATTCGTAGCCAATTTCCAGAACGCGGAGATGAGGCCACGGTGCAGAGGCCAGAATCTGGACAATGTGTTCCCCCGAGGAAACATCCGTAGAAAGATGGAGACCACCGTAGACACAACACGATTCCAAAACCCCAGGATTCATGAGCGCACGGAAAACTGTAGCTGGTAAGGCATCCCCCGTGAGTTCTTGCTGAATGTGCACATCTTTAAGCCGGAGGAGTGGATAGACTAAAGTTTCCTCATTCGACGTAGAGCATAACCACAGGTGAAGGGTCCTCAGGTGTGTCAGCCCCGCTAGCATATTGAAGTTGGCAAACTCAAGACGAGTCTTGTCGAGCCTGAGCCAAGTCAAGCTTACGAACCCAGGCAACGAGTCCACCAGGGTGGACGATTCCCCGATTCTCGCCTTCCTCATTCCGGGCATGATCTCAGATGACATAAAGAGCTCGAGCACCTGCTTTTTCATGTCTTCAGGAACACCACAAGGGTAGGATGGGTGCCGAGGGGGATATGTCATAACCTTGAATATATTCTGCTTGCAAAGAGAGCGGAAGGCGTGATTGACCAGTGAAAGATTCTTCAAGGAGGGGAAAGAGAGGTATGTGCATATCTGGAGCCATATCTCGGGAGGCAACTGCTGACCCTCGACCGTAAGAGAAGCAGAAAAGTGAGTTGAAGAGGCCGAACTGTGCAATGTATATTCAAGAGCAGGAAAACGAAGACAAGAAAGTGAACCACTCACAGATTCATCCCATGCCCAACCACACTGCTCGCTGTATCACCAGCAGAGTCCATCATGAACCTGGAGTCACCATACAAAAGTCAGTTCAAGCTCGTATGATATATAGAGGGAAACGACGCACACTGGCACTGCCTCCTGCCTAGTCGATGAAAAGGCACACGGACTTTCATAAATCTCGCTTGTAACACCACTAGCATCGCTGCAAACACGCCTCAGCCATTGTAAACCGTGAAAAAAAGGACGTAAAAAGGACTACGCGGACTACCCAAAGGAGGAGGCGACGTAGAAAGCTAAAGAAAAAAGGAAAGAAAAGACGCCAACTGACCGGTCCAGCCCGCGGTCAATCTCCCTACCGCAGCCGTTTGGACCCATGTGTCTACAGAAAAATTTGAGCAAGAATGGCCTTGCCTTGCAACTTGAAAATAGACGCACAAATGGTCCAACGCCTTAGCCAAAGTCTGAAGAGGCATGTCACCATGGTGAAACTCGTCACGAGTTGTCATCTTGATACTGCCATGATCTGACATGTTTGCAGAAGAAAAGTTGAAAGAGCAACGTAGAATTAGGAGCAAGCTGAAAGGACGAAGCAAGGGAACGCTGGCTGCAGGAAACAGGACCTAACATTTAGCTCCTAGCATCAAGGGCGATACAAGTCACAAACTACAATATTACGTATAGTCACTCCATCCTTGGAACGCCTCCATTTTTTGGGGTACCACCTCCCTACAATCCCTCAGATATCAAACAACATAGTTGCATTGTGTACACGGTATATAGAACAAACCTCGGATGTAAGACAAAGAAAGGGATCCCACGGTAAAGAGAGAAAAAAGAACAAGGGAAGAACGAACATCTATCATTATATAGCACCGTTCATGACAGCAGGGATCAAAAGGGTCACGCGATCAAAAACCAAGAAATAAAAGCTGAGAACCGACCTGCATCGACAGGCATCGACATTACAAGTGTGCTTTAAAAGCTTTCAGTTTGCGCATGCTGGGTAGCTCCAACCAAGATTTTGAAAGAAATTATAAAGTGAGTAAAGTAGAACGTGGGCATGGACGAATACTAGGCGATGTGATGGGAAAAGGTGTCGCCTTCGATCAATAATTGCATTTGCGTGGGACGAAACGGAGCCCGCATTCCATCGAAGCAGGGAATATGACCTGTAAAATTGATTGAGGATGAATTATTCAACGAAGAGCATAATCGTAAACCCACGAAACTATCCTTCATCTCCATGGACTTTTCAGTCGTCTCAGGTGCTGCAACAATATCAAAGTTGCGCACAATAGCGGAAATAGTAGCCCTCAAAACAATATGAGCTAGGTTCTGGCCTATTTAAAAATGTCAGCCTTGCGCCCTCAACGATGAAGGAAGGGAGATTTACCTCCACACACCCTCGAACCAGTACCAAATGGCATCATGTGCTGACTCATCCTCGTTAATTCGGCGGTGTTGTCGAGCTCCCTGGTCTTGATCTCCAACCAACGCTCGGGCAAGAATGTATCTGGAGAGTAGAAGACAGAGGTGTCGCGATGCATCGACCATGCTTGAGTTCCCACTATCGTACCAGCAGGGAGAACGTAACCCATCAGGTCAAAACCTTCGTTCTGTGGACCGGTGATAGTCGACTCCGGAACGACACGCTCCAGGAGGCTGGGAGCGGCACCATAGAGACGAAGACCTGATCATATACTCGTGAGAATAACGTGATAATGGAAGAAAGCAGAAAGGCTTACCCTCTTTGATGAATGCGTTCAAGTACGGCAACTTGTTCAGCAGAAGGATATCAGGGATAGTTCGGGCATCGGGCATCGCATCATCGAGTTCTTGCCTGAGCTTTGCCATGATATCGGATCGTTGAGTGAGCTCCCAACAGAAATAAGAGAGAGAAACTGAAGAGGTGTCCGAGCCAGCAATCCTAAAATGATGATTCGTTGAGTAAAAGCGCTGAAGAGAGCCGTCAAAATTGAACTCACATATGCCCCATAGCCTCAGAGACGATATGTGTATCAGGCATGGGCTCATTGGAAGGGTAGCAATGGGTGAGAAGGCGTTGAAGAAGAGGTCTCTTCTCGGAGTCGACTTGAAGCCTTTCGGAAGCCATATCCTTTCGCATAGACTGCAACTGGCCAATGACGAACTGGAGATACATCACTTATCAGACAAGTATCGTGATATAGGAACAGAAACTTAAGACGAACCTCAGCCATGATCTTGTCCGAGTCACAGAGTTGATGCCATCGACGATTGGGGATACTGCAGATAAGCTTCCAGGCCCAGGTAGGAACGATACTCCTCTATCCGAGAGCCATCAACGCCACGGAACTCCTTGAATTTAACGAACCTACCAGGATGCCACGTTTCGGGAAGTCACTGATAGCAGTAGAGAGTCTATCCTCGATATTAGAAGCCCATTTTTTGATAGACCCAGGGCGATAACCATAAGAAGAGCTGACGACAATATCTACGGCCAGGTGGCGAAAGAGTTTGAGGCATTCAACCGGATGAGAACCCGAGATGGCATCCAATTTCTTCAGGAAGATGTTGAATCAGTGACATGAATGAATGACGTCAATGGAGAAGTGCCTTACCTCAACCATCTCTAGGATAGCTTCGTGAATCTCAGGTTGGTATAGCGCAAGATTATTTGGTGTGTAGTGTGGGGAGTACGCCTTTCTTCGTACAACATGGCCAGCGTGGTCGAGTGTCGTCATCCTACAAAAGCAATCAAAATGACGCATACATGAAGATAAAAGGAAAAACCAACGCATGATCATTATCATTCCTAGCATATATCCACGTCAGAACAGCCCAATAATCGGGAAAAAAATACACACACTCACGTCAGAAGGCTTTTATAAAAGGTACTCTTGTTGAACTTGTGATGGTTGTAGACGTTACGAGTGGTAGCCATATCGCGGAAAACGACCTTGTTGGGACCAATACGGACGACAGGGCCATACTTCTCGAACAACTGCTGAATAACCTTGCATTGCTCAAGACGGACGACATGGTAGGTGATCCAGGCGTTGGAGATAGCTGCGTACCAAGGACCGGGGATGGTGCTGAGTGGAGACAAGAAGAGCAGGTAGATGATACGAAGGACAAGGAGAGACGCGATAATCAAGAACGTTATGGGGATTAGATACTGAGAAGACGCGGAGGAAAGGAGCTCGAGATGGAGGAGGGGTGTCATTGTCCTCGCAAAGTGATAGATGAATGTTAATCAGGAATATGGGAGAAGTGAGTCTGCGACGCGTGTAGTTACCGAGTTTTGAGGTAGGAAGAGGGGGGAAGAGGGGGAAGAGGGGGGAAGGGAAGAAAGGGATAGTCGTTCCGTTTTCGGAACGCCGATTATATATGTACGAATATTTGAAGGCTTCCCAATCGAGCAATTTACTTTCCCTTTTAGGCGTGGCCCCTTTCCTTCGGCTCTCACTGCTTGCCCTGTATTGCCCTGGTGTGTCCCGTTCTCTGTCGTTGTTAGTAGTATGATATGAATTTCATTGAAGATGTCGATGGTTCGTGAACCTCAGATTCATGTCAGTCTCGAGATAATCGTAGGCGGCATCCTCGATGTGTACGGTACACTGCGGCGAGGTGGCGAAACATCGGAAATTTCACGCTGTGCCTCAAACTTTACCAGCGGAAGGAGTTAGGAATTGAATAGAACATTGAGTTGTCATGCCCTGACATTACAAAAATACATACCTTGGTATCGCCCCCGTCATGACATCAGGCAACGCTGTTGCACGCTTCGCTCTCACTCATATTCCACCTACTGTAACATCCCTTTTGTTCTGATCGACGAATGGGTAATCAACGTCCTGATTTTTTTGTCAGCGGTGTATTGAATGGGCTAGATATGCCACCATCTCGCAACTGAAATTATCTCGGGGTCAATGAAAGACTTCTTGGTTACTGAATGAATGAATCACCTGGTATCAATGCATGCCACAGATTTGCTGGAGAATGCAAAAATCCTCCGTGATAGGATCTACTGCATGCTCAGTGTGAGAACCGAACAAGTTCACCAGAATGACAGCAATTGAGCTGAAATTTTTACGGCAAGATATTGAATAGTATCTCAGTGCACGGTGTCGACCAAGAAGGGTGGTCACCACACTGGCTGAATTGAGTCACATTCAACAATGTAGAGGCTTAATCCGTGGGTCCCGGATTGGTATGGCGGATTGGGTCATAGATTATGATAGAAGGTCTGGTGGTTCCTTCATGGTACCACCTATGAATACACCGCGGGATAGAAGACTCCTCCTGAAAGGTGTGTGGTACCACACCATAAATCTCGAAGGCTCGGAATCAAATTCCTCCCGAGTCCACAGGCACGTTTTCTCTGAGAAGGACAAGATTGATTGCCACATAGCTTCAACAGAGAAACAAACCGCCTACTATTGAAATCGATCACCATTGAAAGGGCCAGTAGTTCAATCACCGCCATTCAATTAACTACTGTACACCATTCCTCAGCTCCTTGAAGTGACATGGGTTTAGACTCTCTCGCTCTAGCAGAACACACGGATCTATCCTGGTCTCTCATCGATAATTAGAGTATGTTCCTCCGTTTCGTCAGATGGAGCCCCATTTAGATTTGCATTCCAAGGGCGGAGATGTAATGAATTGAACTAACACGACCTTAAAATTTATATTGTTCGAATATAAATCTGACATTAAATGATACCAATACTTCTTTTAAGCCAGTCCATGCATGAAGTGCCATCGTTGTCGTTGAGCAGAACGAGGGCATGAGGGTATTCCAGGGTGCTGAGCTCTTATGAATTCATTATGGGATAACCAGGATTCTAGTCATCAGAACGGTTCGGGGGCACTAAAACCGCCTTGTTTTTCTCATACACAGAACGCACTATTATCGGAACTCTCAAAATTCCTCCTATCTAATATCCAGATATACCAGTAAATCGTCAGAGTGAACCTGCAAGCAACAGCCTGAAGCTAAC
>CEMT01386008.1:0-61864 GCA_900068985.1 Pterula multifida
TGTTTCCATCTATGCTGTGGACTCTCGAGTATCTATTCCGGTCTCGAATGAGTAACTGGGTACCTGCACGGGAGGTTGGATTAGCACCTTTCTGATGAGATGCTGTTCCTCATCTGGAGAGACAAAGTTTGGGATATAGTATGCCTCATCCGCGCCGCCTGGGACTAGGTACTCCGAGATATTTAGTCCGCCCATGCTGTTCGACTCTGAAAGCAGTATTTGATGGTGGTGGTGGCGGTGTGGATTCAAGTACTAGCATCATTAGAACATGCAGGGTTCCAATCAGTCCGTAGATTAGATTAGATTAGGATTARATTACTATATCAACGGTACTCATGCTTTTTTACTCGTACATGTCTAATGGTCCATTTACGTAGCAAATGAGTCTGGATGGTCTTTCCACGCTCTGAAAACAATTCGATATACAGAGCCTTAGTATTCTACAGAAATACAGAGCTTGTGAGTGAGCAGAACATGTACTACACATTTGATACGACAATTTGGAACGCTGCTAGAGAAGGACTTAACATCAGCTCTCCCACCAGGCACAAATAGCTCACCCGGTGAGCTCGGGGGTTCATTGGTCACGATAGCTATACAGGATAAGGTGAGACATTGATACTAGCAAAGAAGGCTGCAAAAATGATGATTTACTTAATAGCAAGACTGTTGTTGTGACCCTGCTGTCGGGCGTAGAGAGGAGTTCCAGAAAACACTAGCGCTCGTGGGCTCATTGCGGCCCATCAAGTCTGCATTGGTACGAGGAACCTGGCGCAGTTCAAGGTCGCGAGCGCACGCTCTCGCAAGGGTGTGATATCTGACGACCGAGATCACCAAAGCCAGTGAGAGCAGTGCTGCCACGAATCCAGTACGAGCCATGAACAATATTGTGATTGTAATGAGTCTCTGCTGCCTGAACCCATACAGACCAAGGTGAAAGCTACAATGAGCTGGAAGGGCGGTGATAAAATTATGGGCATAAATTACTTACCAAGTATGATATTCTCTACGCTGTCGGTCCCCACCAGATGCTGACTGACCCTACCACCTTGAGTCTATAGACTCCAGACGTCTGTAGCTTCAGGCTCCCAAGAAGGTACAAAGACACGTAGCCAGTAATTTATAGTTTTCGATGCATAGTGCACATGATTTGTCACTTCATTGGTCTAGCCGAAATTTCGCATCTACAGACGCGGAGAATGTCACTTCTTTTCGGACGAATCAGAGCTATAATTCGGTACGATCCAGATGTTATATGAACTCTGGAGAAAGTCAGCAAATTTCGGGTCAAGTACACACAGATTCGATAGACTGAGCCAACGAATTGCGGGTAGACCATACTCAAAGGGATTATTGTCTGGAATGCATTGGGGGCTATCTGACAGTGATCGGACAAGGAAGTTCAAACAGGCACAAAATCTTCACGTGTTGCATTAGCTCTCTTCCTCCCACTGACCAGGGGCACGAACGTGGAAATTTATTTTTATAGGTCATTCAGCTGCGAAATCTCGACCTCACACCGTGTCAAGCTAGCTGAGCTGATATTTCTCTGTCCTCACTCGTTTACTCGGAACTTCTTCGCTTGAAGGCACGGATGACCTCTGACTCTGACTCTGACTATGATCACTCCCGAGAATATGAGTTGATATCTGATGGGCCCTATTCGAACGTGTACAAGACTCAAGAAACAGATCTGGATTCCACCCAAGGAGTCTATGGTTATATCGCCACGAAAACAGCCACTGTAGTGAAAAAGTACAGTAAGGAACCTCATGACATCCTTAAGGAGGTTCAGATCTTGAAGCGCCTTGCTCATGACAATGTAAGCTAATCAATACGATACATTTCGCTCAAAGCTATGGGTATGAGCTTTTTCAGGTCGTCGATTTAGTCAAGGACTGGCGTAACGATGAAAGCCAAACGTTGAGCTTCCAGATGCCTTATATCCCCTTTTCACTAGATCAGTTGCTTTCCACACCATCTTTCTCTCCGCACATATGTCCTTCGCCCATACCTCCTCCGCATCCGCTTCTATCGAAGAAGACACCCACTCAGTTGATGAAATACATTCCCCATCAGATCTTCTCCGCACTGGCATACTTGCACCATCCATCACAGCAAATTGCTCATAGAGACATAAAACCGTCTAACGTTCTCCTCACACCAGATGCCCAGGTCAAACTCATTGATTTCGGTATTGCATTCGACGCCGACCAAAGCATTTCCAACCGAGAGACACTTTGGCCAGAATCGAGTGGGAAAATGTATTTTGAGGTCTCTACCGGGTAGGACGAGATCTTGTATCAAATTCCATTCGCATTGAGCGAATCCCACATGTAGCGCTTATCGTGCTCCAGAGCTCCTGTTTGGCACTAGAGACTACGATCCTTTCACTTTAGATCTCTGGAGCGCTGGCTGTGTCCTGGCTGAATTCTTTACACCTCTGAGAAAATACTTCTCCAGCGACTCGGAGGATTCCTTTACTTCTAGCGCTGATTTGCATACAGGCACGGTACACCCGTTCATTTTTCCTTCGGACGAGTCAAAAGATCGAGAGTACGACGACGGAGACTGGGAGCGTCTCAGCTTATTCTCTGCCGATCGAGGCGAGATAGGTTTGGCCTGGAGTATATTTACAATACGAGGAACTCCTACTGAGGAGTCCTGGCCGGTCTGTTTTGTTTGTATTGAATTTGCTGAATTCTTCATTCACTTGTCTGTCTTGCCTTCCCAGGGATTCAAAGATCTGCCAGACTCCTCGGTTCTAACGTTTAGGCTTGTCCCTCGAGTCGATCTTCGTCCTCTTCTGCCGAATTTACCCTTATCGGAAGAGAGTAGTCGAGTGGTGGATCTCATCGATCGGCTACTGGCCTATCCCCCTGAAAAGCGGCTCAGTGCTGCTGCTGCGCTGAATCATGATTGGTTCTCAGCGGATTGAAATGTACCATAGCCTATAATAGTATGGATAATTTCGCCAGGATATTACAATGGTTTCTTGGTGAAAACGACATGGAAGCCTTGGTGTGCTGCATCTAGCTATGAACAGGGTTTCTCTCTGATTCATCGTAGTGCTCGCCGGAATTTCGTCAAGGGCACGCATTTTAAAGACCAAGGATGTTCTTAGGTCTCCGTCTTGGATCCTTGGAAAGCTATGCACACCAATTCTCGTTTGTGCAGGTGGTATCGGCTCCATCCCTAGCCCCTTCTTAAGGATGTCAATGCGTCATATTTGATCGCTGGACTATAGTGAATTCAAACCTCATGCTGTGTCGATGTAGCGGAGAGCGATGGCTCTGAGATGAGTGAATAGGTGATGTACTCTCAGTTGTTTGACACCGTACAGTAAATTGGGCCATGCCACACAAATATGTCGCTATCTTGAGCCCGATAAACACCGAAAAGAGTATGCAAGTCAAGTAATCTGGACTGAGTTATGTGGTGATTTTGATTTGGTAGGAGGGACTGGGTTTGTATGGTACATAAGTACAAAGGACAAAGGAAACCGAATTCGTCACCAGACATAATACAAGGGACCATTTTGGGGTTTGTCCGACGAAGTAGAAAGAAGGCAATGTTGTACACTGATGATTCCATTCGTATATGTTGGTATGTCAAAATGCCTGTGTGGTATGTGGGAAGCCAGAGTATTAATACAACCGATCAACCAGTCTGAAATAGCAAGGAGTGTGAGAATAGAGAGAGGAGAACCAGGAATAAACCAAAAATGACATTAATATACCATGGTGTCGTTTCTGTGAGCCAATATATCTGACCAAGAGAAAGAGAGCGACGGATGAACTTGTTGAGAAGCGGAGCTGAAACCAAGGCGGTTATGTGCCCAGGGAGGCACAAGGCAACAATGGAAGGAGATGGAGCGGATTGAATTCATTCAATCCCGGGCATCTCATAATCCATCGGAACATCCTTCCTCTCCAACCAGGCTGCATCCTCTGTACCCAAATCTACGCCTTTCCCACAGTCAAGCCTTCGTCTGGTCGGTAGTTCTTTTAGCTCCACAATCTTGTCGACCCTATTCCCATCAGAAGAGCGCACAACGACATAATGTTCGCCATTCCATCCCAAGAAATCCAAAGATTTCACGGTCGTGGCCACGCTACGGGCGCCATCTGTCCATATGTCCGTTTGAACGTGGAATTCTTTATCGGACATCATGTTTGGTTTTGGACGTTTCGAGGGGGAATGGAGGTGTAGGAAGGAGAGGGACGGGAGGCGTGCGAAAGAGTTTGCGTGCATATGCTAAAGTGACAGTGGCCAAGTTAGAATAAAGGCAGTGGAGGATGTTGGAGATAGACTGACCAGAGGGACGTCGGAAACAAGGACATTAAGCCTAACTGCTCCAATCACCTCTGGAATTTGTTCCACAATCTCGGCTACACCTTCTTGTGTCGCATTAGCCATCCTTATTCCCAGTACTCTGAGACCCGGCAATCCGGATAAAATGTTCAAGACCATGTCGAAGGGGCAATTTCCGAGATCAAGGCGCCGTAGTGACCTACGACCACCCATGAACCGTGTGACAGATTCATAGAGAGCTAGATCGTCGTCATGACCCACCATCAAGAATCGGAAAGATTTGAGAAGGGGCAAGAAGGTATGCTCGTGTCCAGAAAGCACATGATCGCTCGCGAAAACAACTCTTGCGCTCCCCGGGTCTTCCAGCGTTCCATGAAGAGTTAAGCTCTCAAGGTTACTGGCGTGGGCAATCCTGGCTAGGACAAAATGCGATATTCGTGTATCGACAAGATCGAGGTGAGTCAGATTGCTTATGGTACGAGATTGGAAGGCGGTATCCCATGAGTGATGTCGGGCGAGGTAGGCCCCTAGTATGAGATGAGTGAGGGTGGTCGAGTTGGCATCGAGGACCGTACGGACTTCGGTTATATCCGCGAAGCCATCGTCATCTTCAGCTCGAAGGGTGAACTTGCGGAGGTTAGTGAAGGATGCGACACCGACTGCATCAAAGTGCCAGCCTCTGTAGACATGAGTCAGATGATGACAATAATCCTGCATGGAGAGGTGACTCTCAAAAGGGTGAGAGAAACTCACATAAGGCCAAGACGATGGATGTGAGAGTGAGTTTTAAGAATGGTCAGGACCATATCAGCTCTGAGCTCGGGATATCCTATCCACTCGAACTCTTCCAGATGTTTGAAATCTGGTAACGCAGTCCTGAATAATCTAGCCATGAGATCCAGCATATCGCCCTCTTCATAGGCCCAATGAAGCCTCAAAGATCTGACGCGACTAGCGAAGACCGGATCATTTTTGGCTCGATCAAATATATCAAGGCCACGATTCAAATTCTCATTGTCTTCACCGAAGTATATGTCTAGAGTGTGAAAGATGATACGAGAGGCGATGGCACGATGAAACGAAGAGAGGAAGAGCCATGAGCGGAGGTGATAACGGGGTATGTGTTGGGCTATTCTGTCCCAAACTTCGAGAGGTGCTCGATGAGAAGCTTTGAGTGATGGGCGGGCATGTATCTAAAGAACTGGTCAGGAAAGAGGTATCGACAGTAAAAAGCATCGCGGCGCACATCTTTGAACCAGCATAGATGTGAGCGGACAGATGACTGTGATGGATCTAGCTTCAATACTGTCTCAAAATCTAGAGCCGGTGGTGTCAGTTCTGATTACTGGTCACAAACGCGAATCTAACCTTGGTTAGCTTTAGAGGTCAAGGCCTCCCCTGCTGTCCTACGAGCATTTCCTCTTGCAAGATAGGCCCTTTTCAAGTCTTCCTTGGGAAGGCAAGGCGTCTTCAGATATACGTCGAAATATCTTTCTACTTCGGGACCATACCTGTAAAGCTATTCTGAGAACATGTTGATGGACAAGGTTGTGTAAGCACATACTGGCCACTTTTGATCAAAGATATAGCACTGTCTAGCAGAAACGAGGCTTTTTGTGCGCCTGTTAGATGGCGTAGTGCATCCGAAGCTATATTGTCGAGCTCGTCATCTGCCATTGTCCACCAATACGGGGATAAGGTGAGTAGGTATGTAACTGGTGTGATTCTGACCTGCAACAGTGGCTGTGCCATCCTCCAGCACGTACTTTATCATCTGACTGCCTGAACGTGTTTCTGGGTCGATCGCGATTTGTGACATGTCAAGTTCGTGCAAGGATCATCGACATCAATCAAGCTCTCAAGTCCATGGTAAACCTTTCAAGATCTATCCGAACCATTGTTATATCAATCGTATGATGGAGATATGAATTATCCATGCATTCCAAATCTCACGGTAAGCCGTGATTGTAGGCGTTATAGCCAGGAAGACCTCGACGATTCTATTGAACTCTTCATTGCATACTAGGACCTAGCACTTGCGGCACATCTAACTTCCTAAATTGATTAAACTGTGCTTAACGTATGGCCTACACGAGCGCTGGCAATAAATCATGCAAACTATGATTAATATTACAGCACAGATGATTGGCATCATAGCACATCATCATGAGTCCGAGTGCAAACGTGCGCAAGCATTAGCGCGCCGGAAGCTTCTCGACTCTTCGTACTTTTGGTCTCGCCTGTCATAGATCAGGATGTGTGTTTGGGTATCCATCTTGGTATAGACGGTGAATTGAACCTTGAACTCGAGTCAACTGTAAAATTTCCGTCTCGCCTCCAGCCCCGACCAGAAGCAGTCATAAAAGTGCATAAAAACTTTTCACCGTACTGTAGAGGGAGAAGACATCTTCATAATGCATTGTCAATCTATTCTTATAAATCAACCATCAGAATTTTTCCTGCTGTGCCCTGCGGTCGATATTTTATCAGTATAAGACCGAATCCCTCCGAAAAGGAAATGATGACGCAGATAATAATCATCAATTGTGTCAGAATTCGCTAGATTATAAAACGGACAGAGGCTGTTCCTCATCTCTTTTCTTTGACTCCTACCACCATCTTCATTTTATTGCAATCCAACAAACAATGGTATGTCTTTCATTCAACGCTTTCTGTATATTTGTCCTCACTGTCTACTATGGTGCTCCTTGCAGGTCCAAGTCGGTATCAACGGGTTTGTATCTTCGTTGTCCTTTTGCAGAGATGATTGCTGAATCTCTCATTTATAATTGGTTTTACTTGATAGATTCGGTGAGTATACATCTTTTTTTCTTCTTCAAGAACTTTTCAGTCTTACGCTGTTGATCAGGCCGTATCGGACGTATCGTGCTGAGAAACGCCCTTGAAATCGGCGGTGTTGATATCGTTGCGGTTAACGAGTATGTCGTCATTGGCATTTATCTATTGTCTATTCCTGGTCCTTACAATTATTTCACTCATGTTTCTAGCCCTTTCATCGATCTGGATTATATGGTATAGTTCTCGCATTCTATGAGGCGAGGTGTAGTGATGTTAACTTTTTGATCTTGGACAACAGGTCTACATGTTCAAGTATGATTCCGTCCATGGTCGTTTCAAGGGTACTGTTGAGGCGAAAGATGGAAAGCTTGTTGTGAATGGCAAACCGATCTCAGTCTATGCTGAGAAGGACCCTGCAAACATTCCCTGGGGCTCCGTCGGTGCTGCCTACGTTATCGAATCCACTGTAAGTAACCTAAAATTCTGTTCGCTTTCCTCTTTTGAGTGACTGACCTAATCTTTGGATTGGATGTTCTAGGGTGTATTTACTACTATTGATAAGTGAGAGCAGTTAACTTGACTCTGGGTTCAGATCTCACCTTTGTGCTTTTGTTCGCCGATAGGGCATCTGCTCACTTGAAGGGCGGTGCTAAGAAAGTTATCATCTCTGCACCTTCTGCTGATGCCCCGATGTTCGTCGTTGGTGTTAACCTTGACGCCTATGATCCCAAGTACACCGTCGTAAGTCTCCCTAGATTTCTTATCTGTCTCATTATTTAAATATGAAAACGCCAGATCTCCAACGCCTCTTGCACTACTAACTGCTTGGCTCCCCTCGCCAAGGTTATCCATGACAAGTATGGTATTGTTGAGGGCCTGATGAGCACTATCCACGCTACCACTGCTACTCAAAAGACTGTCGATGGCCCTTCAGCCAAGGATTGGCGTGGTGGACGTGGTGTCAACGGCAACATCATCCCCTCTTCAACTGGTGCTGCCAAAGCTGTTGGCAAGGTTATTCCTTCTCTCAACGGAAAACTCACGTTCGTATCAAACCGTCCTTGTATCATTTATGGGTGACTATCATGCTGATGTTCTCGTCTGTTCTGGAAGTGGTCTCGCCTTCCGTGTTCCCACCAATGACGTTTCCGTTGTCGACCTGGTCGCCCGCCTTGAGAAGCCTGCCACATACGACGACATCAAACGTACTATCAAGGAAGCCTCTGAGACAACACTGAAGGGTATCCTGGAATACACAGAAGACTCGGTTGTGTCTACTGACTTTATTGGTCACGATGCTTCCTCGATCTTCGATGCCAGTGCAGGCATTCAGCTCAACGAGAAGTTCGTCAAGCTGATTGCCTGGTACGATAATGAATGGGGATATTCGAGGCGTGTTGTTGACTTGGTCAAGTTTGCTGCTGAGAAGGATGGTGTGCAGTAGATCATGTTAGACGTGGAGGTTAAATTCTTTGTTGTAGATTTTGCAGTAGACGGAAGTGCAGCAAAAAAAAAAAACATCCAAGTTTGTACAATTCCTGTATTTGGCTTTTTGAATCTTCTTCCTTTTACTCCATAGACTGTGCTTTTCAATGCTAAATCGCCATTCGCCTGCTTTTCGATGATCATGGTGACTCTTTGAATGAAAAAGTTCCTGAAAGATGATGCAACCTGAGACATTGGTCGATTTCACGGCTTCAAATCCTTCAGGAACCACAGCACACCCAGATTTTGAGTCCTTTTATTCGAAATTCTGGGATTATCGATTATGGGTTAGCTTACTTATCTACTACCGGAGGTGCCTTGTTTCTATGCTGCCACGTCGTCTGCTACTAGTGATATTAGTGCGCTTGTGCTAGTGAAATACCAAGACCATGGCTCCTCGGAGCCTAGATTTCTTTATTCTCGCCGCGGACTGTGAACGAAGACCATCGAAGTCCGCAGCAAAGAAGTACACATGTCTGGTTTTTTTGTGAGATGCAATGTACTGTGCACATACCGGGTGAGCGCTGCGGAAGGACCTAAGGGCTCAAGGGCGGGATTTAAATCCCCGGAGTTTGATATTGGTATCTTCGGAGGCAAGTTGCGTTAGTCCAAGTTATTATTGAAATATATGAAATAAGGGGTGCAGTGAGAGGTGACTTTTTATTACTATCCGACCACTGTTCTCATCGTATAAGCTAGAGGTTGTGTTTTACAATACTCCATATCTGCAGGTGGTCAAATGTAATCTAATCATTATCGTGGTTATGACGACATCACATCAAATCCATTACTAAGCAATACAATACGGTCGGGTTTTACGTGGACGAGATTAGATCTTCCAAATGGACAATGGCTCCGAGCGCCTAATTTGCGGTGTCATCTATGATGACAAGTGGACTTGTTTACCCATGCCTCAATCTCCTCGTGTGTCGTGGAATCAGAAATCCCTGGTACGGACCAACTTTCAGAGTTGAAATCGTATGGTATCTTACTGCGGACACTGCGGAAATGATTGCAAGGGAAATATCAATAAAATCACCATTATTATTTATCTGATCAGTGCTCGTTTGAACTTATCAAAAAGGACCTTGTCAGGCGCAATTTGAATTGTGAGATGATTACATACAAAAAATTAAATAACAACCGTTGAGAGGCGTTTATACTAGTTCTCCTACTTTGTCCTGTCCTGTCTCTCTGTCTCCCTCTTCCTCCCATGTTCTCCTCCTTCTCCAGTCTCCTTCCAGCTGCTTTATCAGGAGGGCTATCAAACGACAAGAGGCCACCTCTTCAACCTGCTCCTTTCACTCCGGATGAAGATGACGACGATGAGAAGCAATTGGTAGACCCAGAAGTCGATGAACATGGAATGGTAAAGAAACGGAAAGATAAGAGTCCCAATGAGGTGCTGTTTTGATGATTTCTTTGATACATAACCTGTTCAACATCATTAACGATAATGACCAACTCACAGACTTTTATTTTTGTTCGACCACCACCCTCAAAATCGAACCATCCTCTGAACCTCCAAGTTCAACTCGTTCCACCTCAATCCCGTCCACCAGGCGGAGTCACACAACCAGACACACGCAAATCAATGGAATCTACCGCTACCGCCGAAACAGGTCAAGATCTCTCCAGAGTAGCCTCAAATCGCTCAGATTATTCCTACACGGGCTACACATCAACGACATCCATCGCATCCACCACTTCTTCCACAGGATCAGGCAGAAGGATGATCATTCCGCTCTACAGTCTCCAAGCTCACAACGTCATGACAAACGTGATTGTTGATGCTGGTACTGATGCTAAGATTGCCAAATTCAATAAACGCGGCATAGAATTCCTAGACCTTGCTATCCTTGAACCTAGTGAAGTATGGCCAGCAGTCGGTACCAAAGACACCAGCCGACTCAGTGCTGCAGGAAATCCCACCAACACAGCCGGATCAACCTTGGTATCAGTTCCCACTACTAATATCGACGGCCTCCCACAGATAAGAAATAGCTTGCAGCTGCCTGTGCCAACAAGTGGGAATAGCCATCCTTACGGGGGAGGTGCAGGAGGTAACAACCACATGCACACTCCGAATGAAACGCCCAACTCCTCTAGGCACTCTCTGTCTTCCACAGGGTTCGATCATAATAACCACCCCGTTCGAACCGCCTCCCCGAGCTCTCCGGAAACCCCGCCACCGACAAAACGTAACATATTCGGCAAGATATTCACAAAAAAGAAAGATGCCGATATCGTCAGCTGCGCACCGTCATCTCAGGCTACACCGACCAACACACCTCGCGTAAAGGGACACGTACGAACCAATTCTAACGCCTCTGCATCTACACCTATACGAAATATAGCTGCCCCCTCCAAGCGCCATTCTTTAATCAGCATACCGTCTCCTGCCTCTTCGAGAGTAGAATTTACCGAAACAGCTGTACCCCCTCCTAGCACATCCGCACCTTCATCCGCAATCATCCGTCACCCGGTTCTCGGGATTCAACCCGCGATCTCATGTTCTATCTACCCACCACCTGCAGGCACCCGACCAAGTATGTATGTCTGGCACGTCCGCCGTTGGCTCAAAGTAGCCAAAGGTGGCGATCCGGGCCTACTAAGTATGATGGGAAAACTAAGCATGAATGACCTCAAAGGTCCACCCTCTGGAACTTCTTCGGCATTCACGGGTGCTGTCGAGGTCAGGTTCGAGTGGAAGAGAGCAAGGTCGGGTGGGAAGAAGAAAGGGGCGCGCGGGAAGGGAGGTAAAGAGAAAGAGAAAGGGAGGGCGCATTCCCCTAGCAGTCCATCTGGTAGCAAAGGTCCCAGTCGGAGGGCAAGCACGATTATTCAAGGGAATGGCGATGCAACTCCGACGCCAGGTGCGATGCTGGTTGTCCCCTCGAATCCAGACGAGATGAACGAGAGAAAACGGGCTAATAGGTTGTCGGCTATTTCTCATCACAGCGCCAGCACCACTCATGAGGGTGGTCACGGCGGGGAGGATGCAGGGAATGAGTCTGATCCGGAAGACTCGGAAACACCATGGATATGTACCCTCAAAGTTCGACGAGCGACGACTCAACAGCAACAATCAGGTGTTCGTTCGCGTCCTGCACCTACCGCTGGAGGCAAAGACGATCCCCAACAAGTCCTCCGAATCAAAGTAGGCACACTCTCACCTACTCCACACCACCCAAAGGTCGTTGCCATGCTCAAAGTACCGTTCCCCCTCCCTGATATCGCTGTCGATGCGCTCGAGGCACGGAAGCGAGAAGTAGGGCCGACTGGATCAATAGTGAAAAGGGCTCTGGCAGCACCAGATAGCGAAGATGGACTATTTTTAACAGCAGAAGAGATTAAGGATGTTATATGTTGTACAGGTCTTTGGCTGGTCGTTAGGGAGGGGTTTGGGGGAGTAGGGAAAGTGAGTAGGAAAGGTGATGGATGGAAGCTGAGAGGCTAACTCGAAGATGCACGTCAGCGCCCTTGCGCCTGGTGGACCCAGTCCTCTTGATGGTACCTGGGTGATCATCTTTGAATGTTGCTGTTCTGCTCCTCTGTCACCACCCTCTTTTAATTCCTCGGCTTCAGAACGAAAGACGTTATACACATCTCAATCACCGTTTTTACTTCTGCTCATCCTGTTTCTCACCCTTCAACATACCTCTCATCCTCCCAACTCAATTTTTCAACTCACGCATTCTCCTCATACCCTCACACCCTTTCTTTCAACCTCGATTTTATTTCGTGAACGTCCCGACGAGAATTCCTCATAGCAGATGTCATAACTTATTACTTTCCTCTCCGTCTGTATCTCTCTCACCCTCTTCATATTATAATGTTCTCTGACCTCTATCTACTATTTACATGTGGTTTGTCGTACCTACCATAGACGTTGGTCTTGTCAAAATCTTGTGTAACCTTAAATCTAGAGTCGAATATGCAGGGTAAGGCCCAAGTGTAGTTCTTTGTAGATTCCTGAGGACGAGGCGTTAAGCAAGAGGAGTATATTTATGTATTGACAAAATCCCAAGTTATTCAGTCATCTTCGCAGCACCCCACCTCACCAAACCAGTCCCTACAGCAGAAAGGAAGAAAGCCCAATCAAACAGGGATCCGAAAATCTCATAGGCAGGAATGGTGGAAAATAAGTTATGAGTGCCACTTGAGCCGCTCTCGTCGATGTCCCCATCAGAGGGAGGGAAAGTGGTTCGTAACTGGACAAGCGTTGCTATGAGATAAAGGCCCTAGCAATAGAAAATCAAGATTCTAGCAAACTGGTTCTTAGAAAATCGTCTCACCATAAGCTGGGCTAATAGTAGGATCATGAGAGACATAGCAAGACTTTTACTGGCAACCCTCAGTACCTAGGAATATCGATGTTCTGTGAGCAGAACTTTCCGATGTAATAAAAACAGACCTTGGTTACACCCCGCAGGACAAGTCTGATACTGGTCAAAATGATAGCCCCGACCAGACCTAAACTTATCTGACGAGAAATATGACTGATGGTTTGATCTGTGACCTGAAGGGGAGCGAATGCGGATAAGGTAATAGCCAGAACCTGTGAGATATAATCCGATGTCGATGTAGCGGGGGATCTGGGAGGCAGAATGATACTTATGGCAGCCTGAATCGATGTAAGCAAGTCAGGACAAATCGTCGTCGCGAAGAATTGCAACTCACAGATAAAATTCGGATAGCACAATAAAGAGCAAAAAGTCTTGCCCCTTGGCTAATGATTCTCCCAAAACACGTACGCGATACCTGTGCTTGCGCTCTATGTCGGCGTATTCGATCGACATTCTTCGACATCTCCACCTCCAGTGCTTCTAGTCCGGCTATCTCCTGTTGGTCTTTTCACACGAGAATAAGTACTATGGTCTTTTACAAATATAGCGGCGAAGTTTACAATCGTCCTGCCTGAAAGTTGGCGTAACCCGGGAGAGCCATGATGAACCCTCGTTCTCCTGTATTCAATTAGACCCATTCAACATTTTTGGATTGCAACAAAGTGGAACATGAAAAACTTACAGTGGGATTGCTACTTCTCCTCTGCTGCTCAGCTCTCTTCATTCGCAGGTCATTCCTAACCTGGACCAAAGACTGTTCTGTGGAGACCAGGTCGTTTTCCGTAGGAACAGTCCTGTGGGAATGGATTAAGAGCACAACAGTGATAATAAGGTGAGAAAATTTGCAATGACGACAAGAGTAGACTTGCCGTGAATGAAAGGTAAGCTGCCACCACACATTACTCATGGCACCGAATCCCGACAGAATCCCAAGGATGATAGTACCGATGATAATGAGCCTTGCCAGAGATATGGTCATGAAATCGCTGGAAACAAGACCAGAGGGTAGCGGTATGTAGGAAAGCGCGTAAAGATACAACGCTACCGGGGTTAGGTACAATAACATCCGCAGACGGGGAATGGGTATTCTGTCTGTCAATGCTACGCCGCTGGTCGAGGCATTATTGACAGTGAGAACTAGACTGAGAGATAGTGGTATCAACACTAGTATAAGCCCTAGTAAGAAGAACAGTGATATCTTCCAATTCGTCAAGCGAACACTGAAATCAATGAGGAAACCGGTCAGAGGGTGTGGGCCACAGCTTGAAGAGACTGAGGTCCACTTGGATCAAACTCACGTAGGCGTCAATGTATTCATTCCTTGAAACATGAGCATGACGAACATGATGCAGCATTCTGAGAAACATGACGCGAAGGCAGCTCGAGCAATGGTAAAATGCAAGGGAACTTGGCTAGCTGAAGTTGGGAATGATTGAGAGACTGGAGTGGGTAAAGATGATAGCTCAATCTCTGTCGAATTAGTTGTGCCGCGAGATGGAGCATTCAACCCTGCAGACGAGTCGACATCCAAACTGAGATGTTGCAAGTCGTGGTAGAGGCTGCGTAATAAGAATTTACGACATATAGCAAACAGAGCTACTCTGAGCGATAATGGGAGTCTTGAACAAGTAACAGATAATGAACTGGGTCCAACCTGAGAGAAACAGTAAGAACAGCTTCTAAAGATACGACCAACTGCATCTGGCAGCGAACGTCTTGAGGAAACCCGTTCTACTACAATCGATGCAGGATAAACGGTACAAGTGTCACGTCCCTGAGAACCAAATCCAATGTAGTTTTTCTAATGACGTAATCAGACTCAAGGATTTCATGGACGGTCCGTACTCGAGTACAAAAGGATCTCACATTCACACTATATATACTATGATATGTAGCAAAGAAGACTAAGGGAGCATCTACAACACAAGCGTCGCGGCATTGAAGTTCTATTTCAATATCCTGAAACAGACCACAAGGTATAAGTGAGTGATGTCAATATTTTCACGGGTGGCCAGCAATTCAGAGTTCAATTTGTATCTCTATTGCGTACCCATACACACCTATTAGCTCATGGTGAAATCATATCTTTCCCTGCCCCACAGATCTTTATTTTGTTTCTTACTTGGGCTAGCTTATCTTCTGAGGAATCGATTGGGTAGATTCCGTTCTTGGCTAGCTATCCCAGTCGCAAGCACAAGTAAATATATGGGATATAAGTAATCGCTGCACCATGACGGCTACACCAAAAGGAGCATGGCCATTCAAGTTGCCTTCAAGGTTGAAGGCTGAGCGCTGAACGCTGAACGCTGAACGCTGAACGCTTGAACAGTCACCCAGTTCATTGATAATTGAGTTCAGGACCTAGATGATGTGGTAACCACAATTATCGTATTTACTTCTCCGCGAATCTATGGCTGGTTAAGGTGACCGATAGGGCGATTGATCGCCGATAGTAATGGGACTGTAATCGCGAAGTCCAATTGATCCAGAAGAATGAAAGAACTGCTGGAGTGGAGGATTTCGGACACCCGATAATAGAAGTTGAATTATAAAATTCATACAAGCACTGTAGTATTTCATCAGTCGTGATCAAAGTCGTGCGCCGTAAATCATGAATAGAGTACTATATATACCAAGCTTGAGTCAGCAAAAAAGTTCATTGAAGAACAAGTGGTATTACTAACCCCAGAGTATAATGCTTTAGCCTCGATAAACTATCTGCCGGGTAGGCAGCTGAGCTGGACGGTATTGTTAGTGTCATAGCCGGGGAGTTGACTCCCGAAGCTGTCGCCATTCCTCCAACAGATGACATCGTAGAGGCGGAAGTCGGGGAGAGGGTTTGAACGCCCACTTGATAGGCCCTGATAAAAGGTATCTCGAAGTAAGCATGGTCATATCTTGGACTGCCCGGCCCGACAACATTATCGTTATACTTTCGCGGGCAAGTATCAGTGGATGATAGTCAAGACACTGGCAAGAGGCTTCGTACACATGGTCCAGTAGGTCCAGTTCCACAAGTTGACATGTATATTGAAGGCACACCAGCCCTGTGGATACAAATCCTCTCAGCTAAACTCTAGCACGTAATGAAGACAGCGGACTGACCAAACGCCACATAATGTGATATCTAATACCAAAGTCTGTTCGGTGAAATACTGTGCTATATTACACCCATTGGCAGGGTAAGCAACACTTGGGGGTCCCCAATCGAAGGTATCAATCGATGAAATCGAAGTTGAGTTCTTGATGGACGCTGGAACGTCCTTCCTCTGCATGAAGATATAATTCTCATTTATCCGGCGAGGGAATTCATTATAAAGTGCGTACGCTCCAAAACCAGATGCTAGAACAAAAGGGAACGGAAACCCGCGCAGATTTAGATCAAATCGCGAAAAGATAGGACGCTAAGGCAGGATACACATACTAAATACCAGAAACGTCAAACTGAGTTGCGGTCACGCCTCCACCTGCCTGAGCAAAACCAGCGCCAAAGCTATTAACTTTGCTCTCTCCGACGACACAACCAGCAGGAATGGAGCAATCTTTATCAAAATCGGAACCAACTTGCCCCGGTACACTGTTCTTGAAGCAGCCAGGTGTCGTGTGCAGGGCGTATTGGTTCCTCGAAAGCTAAGTTCAGATAAATTCATGAAATGAAGTCAGCAAGCGTCGTGATTGAAGCTAGCCTTATGAGAGCTCACTTGGTTAATCCCTTCAATAATCTTAAGGAAATTGTTGATAATGAATGACACAGTTTCTGCTATGTATCACAGTAAGACATGAGGACCTACATCAATTTCTCCACCTGCGAAGAGCGTAGTAGATCAGCCTGAGATCCCTCAGACTGAGATATAAAATCACCCAATGGCCATTCCACAACAGACCCTTTGGTCCAAAACGCTGGCCAAACCTATGTTGAAAGATCTGATAATTAAGCATACAAGGGTATACTAACCATGACACATACAGAGCAGCCATAGGGTATATGCACAGCATCAATAATCCATAGACTACCAATAGGATATGAATCCTTCGATTCAATGCGGACCTGGAGCATAAAGGGAGATAATTCAACAACTGAGGTGATATCAACTACTGCACATGGGTACTGACTGAATTCCGTTTAATATTGAAGGGTACATTGGAAGTGTTATCGACCTTCATGATTGCGTTCCCTGCATCATTCACATATGCTAAACGCTGGGCTATCGCATCTTCTTTAGATAGATAGTTGACATCTCCTATATAATAGATGTTTTAAACTGATTTGGAACCTCACTGAAGATAAGATAATTGAATAATAGTTCACACCTAGAGTAAGGTTATCCCAGAAACCATAGAAATTCCAGCCGTCAAAAAAGTTAGAACCTGGGTAGACGCGTGGGTATCAGTCTATATTTCATTCAAGAAATCAGAATGAAACTATTATGCTGCGAGAAGCAGCAAGCGATGCGGATATCGGATTGTATTTAATGGTGGTGGCGAAGTGAAAGTTCAACGTTCAACGTTCATGGCGCGACGGAACTTACCAGAATACTCTTTCACTACGGTATATTCGGCAAGAGCTCTGCGGATAGTTATGAATCCTATCAAACTCGTCAGTCGTGCATGACATTTCATGGCAATTAATCGTGAGAACTTGGTGGAGATGGTAGACCGCAAGAGAATCTGATGCTGAGAGCTGATACTCAAGTTGGGGAACGATCATATGACTTGACCAGCAGTGACCGATCCTGATCAGAGGGAACGAATGACAATTTGCAAGTTTCTCTAGCTCATTAATCGTCGGTCTATATACAACAATGGTAAACACACACTCCACTTTCTTGACCTCTGCAACCACACTACACAGAAGAATAAACAGAATTAAAAAGGGAAGGATAAACATGCCAGTCGGGAACACAAGCACCACACAAGAAAATCTTGAGCTAAATCACTTGAACTAAAGGTAGATGGATCAGTGACAAGGGCAAGAAGGATTTCAACAAAAACTACTAACGTTCTTGCCATCAGCCCATTTCTTTCCGTCGAGCTCCAAGTCCCAGGCCAAAGCAGCCTCGAAGAATGCCTTTTGGGCAGCGTCGGCAGTGTCGAGTTTGGTGTATTCATATGACTCCCAATCCGGAGCAGCATCAAGGACACCTTTGATATCTTGTCCTCTCATGATGAATACTCCAGAGATAACTGAGTCATTGGTCGTTCCTAAGACACCAACAGATCCAAAAAGATATTTGCGAGATGCCTCCAGACGATTGAAAAAGCCGCCGATCTGGTTGGATGACATGAAAATTTGTGTGAGCTCATTGTTATACTTGAAGTCGACACGCCAAATAGAGAATCCCTGGGGATCAAACCTAGGATGATATGAGCGTCGTGCTATGCCAAGCAATGTGAAAAGGGCAATACTTCTCATAGAACCACTCGATAGATCCGCCTGGTCCTCGAGTATCCATGTTGGAGTACGCTCGTTTCCAATCTTCGAGGTTGAAATTAGATTTGGGAAGATCATCAAGAGGGTTCTTAGCCTTGGGTTCTGGAGGAACAGAAGGCTCGTCGTCGTCGTCATCGTCATCTTTGGGTTTTGATTTCTTCTCTGCTTTTGGAGCAGCTGCAGGAGCAGGTTTGACCTCTTTCTTTTCTTTTGCAGGTGGAGTATACTGCGGAGCCACCTCAACAAGCTCAAGAGGGTGGAAAATGTCTTTGATACTGGGCTGGTTGGTAACAGTCTCCAGATGGCGGACAACATTCGGGAATTTAGATCTCTGCTGGGCATCCAACATGAACTGCGCAGAACGAGCAACGAATGCTGCTAGAACAATATCGGCTAGAGTGATCCTTTCGCCCACAAGGAAGGTGCAAGTTGCAAGATGAGTTTCAATAACGCTCAAGCTTTTGAGGGAGCGTTCAACAAAGAAACTTTGGAGCTAGAATTATCTCTTCAGAGAGAATCGTTCAGATGACTGGTAAACGTACTGGTCGACTGTAGGGAGTCATGAGTCCACGTAACAAGAACATGCATGATTGAGCATTGGCATAGAACTCGGACTCAGCAAAGTGAGACCATTGATCAACTAGAGCAGCAGACTTTGCGTCTGTTCCCAACAATCCAGAATTGGGAGCAAGACCGGCAACTGCAAATGTATAAGTTCAATCGCCCACACAAATGCAATTGAAGCAAACAAATTCAATCTCTGGCATTGACAATATTCTTCAACGGACAGAGACAACTGAAAGTAACAATGATCTCATCTCAAGGTCTCTGGGTAGATAGCCGGTTAAGATTGATCGATAAGAAACTCACCATAGCGAGCAATGGGCAGACCCTCAAAAAGATAGAAGCCATCCTTAGTCTCTAACCCTGGAATCTTTGCATTAGGAAACTTGGAAGTGAATTCGGGTTTCTTATTGTCCTCGAAATGCGTGTATTTTTGAGGAAGGTCCAAAGTGAGTCCCGCGATAGCGGCCACTGCACGGACCTAAAGAAAATGGGTAATCAGTGAACAGGAAGATATACTCTAGTATCATACAAACAATCTTGCCCTTTTCTTGAAGGTCTGTAGTCCAGAGAGTTCCGATGGAGGACATTAAGGCTAGAGATAATGGAGGTTGATTGCAAAAAGATCAGGAAACAAATTTTGATTGCATCTCACATGTGAGCCTAGGGTTTAGGGTCGGTCAGCAAAAACGAGGCACATCACTCAAGAACAGTCAGCAGGAGTTGAACGATTCTCTTCCCCACTCCGACATCTACGACACAATTGTTCTTTGTAAACGAAAGTAAGTACTATAGAACTTATTGTGAAACGTGAGAGAGTATGTAGTCCACACCGAGCAGTGCCTGAATTGTTCTGTATTTGACAACATCCAAAATATCCATCAGTACACTTTTGAATCGTGCTCAGTGGAGGTATAACTAATTCAGCAAGAAAACCATGAGTAGAGTAATCTACTCCTTACGCTGAGATGTAGACACAGACAAAGCTGCACCTAGTACAATTGCCGCATGCCGTCGCACTCGATTTTGCGGCCTAGCAGGATAATAGACTCAGAAACGGGATCTCGTTCAGTATCTTGACGGCTGAAGTTACCGTGACAGAAGGTACAGGCCATGTAGGTCCTTTTTGGGACCCAAGCGATTCCTCCCTGGTTTTTCTGACCAAATTGATTAGATTGATATCCCTACCTATCGACCTTAATTCACTGAGGGAGCATTGGAGTGGTTCGAGCAACCTAGGATAACTCGAGGAAAGGATTGCGAGGACTGGGAATAGGCTGTAACCTGACAATTTCCCCTCTCTAAGGCATTTTATGTTAGAAATGAGACGAACGAAATGATATTGGTTGGAATAGGATAGTGGCCACCTCTCAAGTTTCTGGGAAGGTGCCCGTACAGTACTGTAAATTTCATCTCCAGCTTTGACCACATTCGAATAGGTCCGAACCGCAATGAGGTATCTGCTGAGTCCCGTATCTCAGTACCAAGGTACCGAGAGGGTATTCCAGAGGCTTGGATGAGGCTTACACGCCGCTGGTGCTATTGAAGAACCTCAGCCACCAACGAAGGGAAAGCCAACTAGTATCATCTTTGTTCAGTAGCATCATAGGCCTTCCCATTCGATATTCAATGAAGCGCGAGTCCCAAGCAAGTTGTTCATCTGATAGTAGACCCAAGGAAGGCCCAGGTTGGCAATTTAAGTTGCCCTGAAGATATCCTGATCAGAGAGTATAACATCGTTCCACAGTCGAAGGGGGGCGATATGTTCAGAAGTTCGAAAGTTCCCTTCAATTTTTCCATAATATACCTAAGAGAGAAAGCCTTCGTTGATAGCGTGGAGTGGGACTGCAAGGTGCCTAGTTACAGAGTATATTTCAATTTCGGCTTTCCTACATAGACCTGTGACTGATAGGTTTATGGGCGTAAGTATGGCCGCTGGTCAATTATATCACGCAGACGTAAACTTGGTCATGAAGGAAACAAGACATTAAATATATCGGAAATCAGCCTAAAACAGCAGAGATGTGAGCAAGTTCAAATGCCATATCTTTGTGGTCCTGTAGTGGAGATATTGAGGTTGAAATGAAATACACGAAGAAGCAGCAACGTTTCAGCAAAAGCCTCACGCTTTCGGTGTGCTCGTATAACCTGTGTAGTCTGAAGGGAACTTGAACGGGTGTGCGGGTAATTTGCAGGACTGCTTGAGATAGCTAGCTTGTCGAGAGGCAGACGACTGAAGTCGCATGGTCAGTAGCTCCTAGCGCGTGGGTAGAAAAAATATTGGGGGGATAGCTTCAACAAAAGTAGAAAGCCTTGAGGGCAGAGGCTGGATGGAGGTCGCAAGAAGTGAGCTCGAAGTCTGATTGTCGCCTTCCACGGATTGAAAGACGATCTTTCGCACGCGGCGCTACTACGTAAGTTGAGTGGCAGTGTACCACCAAAATGAATGAACAAACGGCGCCACAATTCCACTGCAAGAGGCCACCGCGACCTTACTGTGACGATGATGTCTCTGATTTCAAAGATTTGGTCTCTCGTTTCCCTACACGCGTTTATCCTAGCGCCCAATTCTACAAAAAAAATTGAGCAGTTCTATTCGATTAGGTACCCAGACTGGTCATTCTAGCGTGCAATTATGGAAAACAGCATCGATCTTGTAATATAAATTATTAAATCCTTGGAGGAGCAGCGTACAATTACTTCTGGTTGATTAGATGGTGCTGTGAACAACAATGTTCTGAAGGATCTACAGGTCTTCTTCCCCCTTTTGGAATCCACAGGCGTTACGCATTTCACATTCTCCGTATGTTCCAACCATATTTCAACGTCTCAGTTAATGTGGGACTCAGATCTCAGTCTACCCATTAAGTCAAATGGAGTGATCGGGATAAGATAAGCGGATATCGAATGCTGAGTGAGGTTCATGCAATGTTGGAGACTGATAGGATACCGGTGGTTGGATAGCTAAAGGTAGTGGCATTTCCAGGAATAGCAGCAGCGTTATCTATTCTTTCGCGGAGAGAAAGAAAGAACTCATATTACGCTGTATTTTTCAGCCGAATGATATGTTCAGTCCCAACAACCTGCCATGAAGATGGACCACATATTTTATAAGCATTGAAAATTCTATCATGAAACAAGGTCGTTGTTGGCTTATTTGGATGTTCCGTTGTGCACGATAGAGATGATGACTGTTCTGCAGGTCAGGTAGCACGATCATAGTACCAGCATGTTATCGCCACTCACCGCGCTTGTGGCGTTGCCTTTTGGGATAAAGAACGTAAAATTATCGGATGTAGATGGCGAGGCTCATTTTCATAATTCCGGATCTAGTGCCGCCCTGTACCCCGCCCTCTCCAATGACACTGCTGCGACTGTCAAACAGCCTTGGGCCAGTTCTTGATTTAGACATTACCCTACAGAGCCAATCTGCAACCACAAATGACTTCAAGAACTCTCGTCTGCCAGGCGTGAAGGTAAAGGCATGAACTGGGGAGATGAGGTGAATTCCTGACTGTCTTAAATCGGCTACTCTGCAAGAGCAAGTACGACGATGTAGAAAATTTGCCGGCCAAAGGTCGTCGCTGCGTACCGGGGTAAGTACTTGCTGTGCTCACATAGGAAGCATCACTAACGCGAACATCAGGATTGTAGCCAAAGGTGATTCAGTTGCGCACTCACCGTCGACCCATCGTTACCAAGATATGTATGATGCACGTTGTAAACCGGGCAGCATCTAGGTAAGCAACAAACTGAAAGCCCTCTTGAATATGAAAATCTGAAGTCGCTCTAAAGCTGGAAGCTCTGAAGCTTGTATTGGAGATCGTTTAAACGCGACTTTCACCAAGGGAACTGCCTCTTGAGCGTGATACCTGCAGCACCATTACATGAGTCGGAGCACCACTGACTGGTGGGACCGTCACCCGTTGCTAACCTTGGTCGAGGTCTTAAGCTTGCTCCTGGTTGAGCAACAATGATGGCGCATCAAATCGAGTTGTTGAGTTGTCTCATGCCCTGGGCTAAGATAGGGTCCTTTGAAGTGTATGCCTAACAGTCCGCCATGAGGGTTAGCTATTGCAATGCAAGGACTGATATATCAGACAATCGATTCTGGGACTCTTGACCGTCTGCTGGTAGACTGCTGTCGTGCTCGACGAGTTCGAGTATCCAAGCCAACAGGAAATGGCAACTCCGTGCCACTGGAACTCAGGAGGAAAACCGTACAGGGAGATGAGGACATAAGCTTGGCCAATATCAATGAACTTAATTTACAAGATGTTGGAATGTAGTGGCTCTGCGCTCAGTCTAGATCTTGCCTGGTCGGTATAATGTCGTCACATTGTGATTGAATGTCCGATGTGCGGTCAATATTCAATTATAGGAAACAGGAAGGTGAGTCTTACGAGCTAACTTTACACTCACCAGATCCGAACGCTCAAAAAATTGGTATAAGCAGACAGAAACTCGAGGCATCTTTACCCATAGTTTAAGGTCAAGCCCTCAAGGGCACGATCCCACCCTGGAGATTAAGTAAATAAGTATGGATCACATGCCTCACGGTTACTGGTCCTTTTGACAGATATTGGATTTCTCTAAGCCACAGCAGTGTCAACATCATCCCTTTTTTTTTTTTTAAGAAATAGAGAGTTGTTGTAGCAAGGTTGATCTACCGCAGCACTTTGTTTACCATCTCACCCGTCAAAATGCCCACGAGGATGTACTATACCCTTCGATCTAGATACAAGCTAATTAATAACAAAGTACTTTACTTATTGAAAGATACATGAAGTTTGAATGGTTTTTTGACTTCGATGCCCGAGAAGCATCCATCAACGTGATTGATCGGTAGAGCTGCATAAAATTTAGTACAAAGTTCTTGAGCAAATGAATTTGCAATCTTACACTGGGGTGTAAGCACAGACGAACCCGCGACGGTTACAGTTGCCGCAGGAGGGACGCATTCCATCACATTTTAATTTACGGCCTAGGTTAACAAGGTCAGAAACTAGATCTCACACTAGATCTCAGGTCAGCTTACCACGACAAAAGGTGCAAGCCATGGGCGTCCTCTTTGGGACGCGGGGGTTCTCATTCTGATATTGCTGAAGTTGGTTGTAGTAGTACTGCTGCTACATGTCAATGCATTTACCGTGACTTCAATGGGTAAAATACGGACTTGCGATTGGGAGGACATTGGGGTACAGCCAAACGAGAAATGGGACTTTGAAATTTGAGGGCGAGAGTAGAATGGATGACTTTTGTCTGTACATCCTCCTTTTCACTTGGAGGCTTTTTATAGGACTAAGACGAATGAAATCATGTAATCGTGAGTGTATCAAGTCGCCTTCCAAGTTTTCCGTGAAAGTGGAAGATAATTTCGAACATGAAAGTGGCCATAGGGGGTATTTTGCAATTTCATCTCCACCATTGATCATATTCCTATTCTCGAATTGGGAATAGATCTTGAGGATTTACGATTAAGTCCTAGTCAGATCATGAGCTATCCGCCGTTGGTTTTATATGACGAACTTAGCATCAAGATTTCCAAAGGGACATTCCCGAGGCTCGAGTCATCTTGAACGCCGTTGATCCCATTGCATGGCAGAAACTACCGAACAAAGAGACGGCCAGCGCTGGTATTTCTTTATCAGATCTACTTCAGTTATATCTGGTTTATCCCTATCTAAGAATGCAAAATAACGGCGAACAAGGGTCACAGGGGCAAGTCTTTTGATCGGTAGTAAATTAGCTGTACTAGCAGCGTGGAGTTAACGTTGAAATCAAGAGGCGTCGGGCTACGGCTGTCGCGGTATTACTTATCAACCAGGAAAGCGCTCATTATTATCATTAGAATAAAATGGGTAGAAAATCAGTGTTCTCTACAAGCTTCTCTATCCCAGAAATTTCACGGTTGGCACGGTCAATTGCGCATTGGTATATGGGCTTATCATCTCCAGCGGACTCCAAATTAATGACTAGTGACAGATATCATAACGAACACAACTGGACGTCTCATGGTGGCCAAATTTCTATTATTCCAGGCTAACCAAACTGTTGTTGGGCATTTTGATTCTACTTTTACGTGCGCATGCCAGGTGGCTCATTACCAAGTTCAATATTGGCGCTTGCCAGCTTTCTAGTCAGGTTTACTGACGTTGAGTGCATTGCATCGCGGGAAGCCCCGTTTATGTGAACATGTTTGAAAGATCCTCAAGCTTCAATTTTCAATGTTCAATGTTCACTCCTGGATTAAATATCTCGCAAGTGGTACCGCGAGCTGAAGCCTCTCCTGATCTCGGCCTCGAGTTAACGGTATTGTCAAAGTATCCCCCGATCTTTAATCGGCTCGGAATGTGGCTGTCTCTTCTCCTTTTAGTCTAGATGTATTTAGAGAAGACCACAAACTCTTCTACATTTCTGCCCTTTGTTTAAAGAAGAGACTTGGCGTACCGCGCTAGTATGCAGCCTTTCGAGACCTTTGGTTTCAGCGCAGACCTGGAGCTTTATGCCTGCACAGGTTCTTATCACTCATCTGCGTGATTACGCCTGGCCATGCGGCCCGCAGGGCAGCCAATATAATATTAACATGAATGGCAAAAAAATCGCTGTGCCAGTCCACGATATATTCGGGCCACTGCCAACAAACCACTCTACCTCATCATATGTGAACTTCTGGGTCGCCCGGGTCTTCATTTTACGGAATTTCCCCGCCAGGCAGTTCGTTGTTCTCTTTGGACACCTGTAATCTTGTAATCGAGATCAAAAAAAAATTCAATCCAAAACACCACTATGTACTACAGAAATATTATGGTATCTGCGATCCATTTCTCCCGGCCATACGGTGTTAAGTAGTTCACCGATGGCACTACAATTACACGAGTGGAATTTTACGTGACCCTTTTTTTTCGGGAAAACTCTCACCGCCTTCAGAGGTAACAATCGATAATGTCAACAGCAGGACCATGGGATACCAAGATGCTTTTCTCCCTGGATTGTGGCTCCTGGTCACTGAGGCAGTGATGACCCAGGCAGATGGTGAGCAGATGGTGATGAAGGTTTATAGCAGGCTTCTTGAGCTCAGAAGTTGCTGTACCGCTATTTTAAGAGTAGCATTACCAAGGTTGGGCCTGCGTTAGTTGCCTTGGGTAGTAGTAAGAACAGGATCCTCTGATAATATGATATGGATAGTGCGTCTCTTTGCCTGTGGCCGACTCCAATGACCCGGTGATCTGTCAGTTTCAATAATACAAGGGATTGAACTGCAGATTTATGACAAAATAGCATGCACCAAAATTCCCTCTTTTCTGTATATGCGATCAGTGTAACGATAGTTTTTGAGGTGCAGCAACCTAGTTACCTAGTTTTTTTAGATAAGTGGAAGATATTGATAGGTGCGCCATGAAGTAAAATGAAATCGTCCATATGATGGCTGTGGCAACATTCGGAAGCGACTTTCTGGATCCGCGGATACTGGCGATCATCACCGTGGAGACATATAAATCCGTATGTGCTATGATGACGTGTACCAAGTTGCAGAGAATTTCCAATTTTCACCTCTGCCCGTTTTATCGCTTCAAAATGTTGATTATCAACAGCGGTGGGTCTAAATTCACGAAATGCGCAGGAAGGTTTAAATCGAAATGAAGTGGGGGTCCCTGAGAATCGATTGGAGGCTTTTGATGTGGAAAGGTCCTGAAAGGGAGAGCTCAGCGGGTTTAAGAAGGCACACGCCTCAGAAGCGCTCTGCGTGGCTACTAGGTTTCAACGTGAGCTGTGCATGTGATGCCTGATATGGCAGCTATAACGTAGGCAAAAGTTCTACACATATACCCGGCGACATGCTCCCTACATGCTACAAGCCTCAGCCGAATCTTCGAGCTAGTCCTCTTGCTATCTGTCTCAAGCACTGATTATCCTCCGAATTCCCCACGAATAAGTATATAAAGCTGTCGATGGTTTTCGGTGGATCCACTGTCGAAGGAGAATCAGAGCATTGATCATTCCCGCCACTATTTTCGGTACTATTTGGGCTTAGTCACTGTGGCGACCATTTACTATTCTTCTAGGTCCCTTCGGAGTGGATGGCAACGATTCCTCGAGAGCTGGTATGCAAACTGTTGAGAACTGCACCTCGGTGTCTAGTGAAATCGAAGTACGTACATATATATACTATCGCGATTGGTCATGTCGACCTCGGTTTAATTAAAGTAGAGAAGATAGATAATGTGGTCGATATTGGATTTTGGTATCAAAAGATTTCGGACTAGCTCAAGAATGCTCTCGGGCGAGGTTGAGGTTATACGTCGAACTGAGCTCCGAACGCCGGTTCTCTCAAACGGCGCGTCCTTGAATCGATTATGGGAGTTCATTGGACCCTGTGTGCGCGAAATGAGGAAGTTGTTTCATTTCTTGTCATTTAAATTTGGTGGGTTGCATGCGTGTACGCTATATTCGAAGCATGGCTGTGGATGAACTTCTTGAACATGATGAACAGGTTGAATACTGAGTAACGCAGGCATCAATATAACTTCAGGTCATGAAAAAAAGACTTTCCACTGTAGTTGCCATTGGTCTATGTTTTGATGTCTTTATTAGAGTCGAAGTCATATCGAAAAGCTGCAACGCTAGGCAGAAGTGAACTGTCTACTTATTAATGATCAGCTAACGCTCGAGCTTATCGGAAAACGCGTACCATACTGACCATCACACAAGCTGGAGGTTTGAACAAGTTACATTAATGTAAGCGATGAAAGATCGTCTTTTCATCACAAACTATCACCCTTGCCATAGGAGAAGTAGGTGACTCTAGTAACTTACCAAATACCTTGCCTTAGTAGTATGAAGCCAAGAACCATCCGAGTTTGAGCCATATCATTGTGGGCATCAACTTGACAAGGATGACGCTCTGCTGAACTTCCCAGATAGGATAGCAAACGCCGAGTCAGGCCGATCATCTACTATATAGTCCGTTACATTCAATACAAGGAAAGCCACACGTTTGAACGTGTGTTGGACGTTGAACGTTGAGTATTGAAGCATCAGTGGGTTTGAATTCCTGGAAAAGGCAGCGGCAAAGATCATCTAAGTATGACTGTCGAGTCCATAGCCAGTTGAATCGGCTTGCGAGATCACTGCGCTCACAGCTGAGATCTGAGATTTTAAGGCTTGCAGCATGAATCGTATTGGATTCGGAGACAGTTACCAATTTGTCTGAGTTCGCCCAATAACCTACTTCTACGAGGGCCCTCCAGCCAGACGTTCGACTGGCTGCTCCATTTTATTATTACCTATTTTCACGACGCAACTCCGGGGAAGAAGTTATGCCCTTAATGTCCAAGCGCCCGGTTTTCGTATACACCTTTTCAGCAAGCTGACGAAGAGGATAAGATAAGAAGTGGCTGAAACTACGATGATATCAATAATGGGTTGCATCGTTCAATGACATAAGCATCTCAAGTTCGCCGGGCGGAGGAGACAATCAAGATAACACCACTGCTCTACGAAGTAAATCAGTTTATGAAAAGGGTAATCCTCAAGGCCTAGGGTTCAAATGAAACTGCTAAGATCCGACAGATTGCAAGCCTTCCAATTGTGGCACCTGGTCAAGAGTTTCATGGCTTTGTATTTTTAGCCCAGAGACAATGTCACGGTGCAGGGCCCACTCTCTGTAACCAATGTAACCAATGTATCTAGTATGTACCTCAAATACTATGCACTTGAAATGAAAACTGGCCAATACCACTGTAATATCAATGTGATAGGAGATCTAGTCAATCTGCAGATAGAACAAGGTAGCGGCAAGGTCATTCAGGTTGAATGAACGAGTTTCCTATTTCTTATATTACATGTTCCTGAAACAAGCTTACTGTAAGATCTGTACATGTCTCAGAGTAAATGTACATGTCACCGCTAATGCCATGTTTTACATGCGGGAAGCAGCTTGAAGTTGAATGAATTCGCAGAAGGGGTCATGCCTTGGCCGAGATTACACCGCCCTCTTGGGGTTGCAGTGTAGGCCTGAGGATTCGATCAGGGTTGAGATGAAGTGCTCCGAGCTAGGTATATGATGACCATGAATGCTCATGCACATGTTAGAGAGGATTGTAGGACCGAAGATGGTAATAGGGAAGTTTTATTTAGCAAATAATACAGACAGTAGATAGACAACATGGAATAGAAAAAGAAAATCGCACATGAGAAAAAGCGAGATTTGAAAACAGCCAAGAACCAGTCTTCAAAATCCTCAATCCGTCCTCATTCGTTTGCCGTCTCTGTCGCTTTCCGACCCTTCAGCCTTCCTCTTTCCATCATCACCACCATTCTTACCCTTGAGCGCCTCAATCTCGACCTCTAATCTCTGCCTGGCGTTTCTCTCTTCATCCCAAACCTTTCTGACTTCTTCTAGCTGAGTTTGAAGATCGCCCATGGCTTGGTCCATCAGTAACTTTTCAAGTGTCCATTTCTCGATATTTCGAGCCTCATTCTCTTTGAGATGATGGATGTATTGTACAGCGCGGGAGAGTATGGCCCCCTTCGATTTCTCGCCAGAGCCGTTAGGAACAATTCTCCCTAGTTCATTGATACCTTCATTTATGTTTCCACGACGACGACGTTCTACCTCTTTCTGCAATGATTATGAGAAAATAATCAATATCACGTATGAGAACATGGGTAAAGGATCACCAACATGATTATCTTTCCTTTGTCTTGCCCATTCGTCCGTGCCCATGGTGGCACGATTTGCGCCTCTTCCGCGTATGGCAGTAGGTTTTGAAGTTGGCTCAGCAGAGAGCCGCTGCTCGAGTGGTTCACTGATATCTTCTTTCTGACTCTGAGGCCCTGGACCACCTCTAATAGGGGCTGGGGGAAGGTTCATGGGCCCACTGGGTCCACCTTGACCCAGATTGGGAGGACCACGAGGGTGAGAAGAAGGACCAGGCTCGGGACCGCCAGGGATGCCAGGAGGGAGGTGTATGTGACCAGTTTGAGCGAGGTTTGAGAGTGTTTGGGCGGCATCTTTGTCGTTAATCGAACTCCCTGGTTCAGTCAGCTATGATTCAAAAGAGAATTACAATCAACTCCAACTCTTTAGTCCATAAAGCAGAGAAACATAACGTGATGAGGGCGGGTACGTGATACGGAAGGGTCACGCCCAATGCACGTGTGGGAGGAGGAAGGCAGTTGACAACTTACCTTACTCAGGATAGGTGAGGTGATGCCAAGTTTGGCCAAAACTGCCATGAGCTGGTCTCCGCTGAGCGGGGGACCAGATACGATTGCTTCGAGGCCTGGGATACCTGCTGCGGGCACCGTGGTCTTATCCTGTGGACTAGACATGGTTCTTTGCGAAAAAGGGATGATATTAGAGAAGTCCGGGATCCTGTGTAAAATCTTGATCTGGGTACGAGGAGGAGAAGGTCGCCAAACGGCACTTAGGGACTGTCTCTTGTTTAAAGTGGGGGTGTAACACTGTAAGTGGGGGGAGTCACGGGAAGAGTCACATGAATGTCACGGTTTATGCATAAATCATTTTGGTACCAAATCAACAACTCAAAATGGCAACGATCGTTACAATTGACACAGCCTCTTTCTCGTCACCCCGTTCCGACATCGACATCGACAACAACCATGGCACCCGTTCCTGGTAAGTATGCTTTTCTGTGAGTAATCTATGTCAAGAAGGTCATTATTTACCATGTTAGTTAGAACCATCTCCTGGTAAAAAGCCACAACCAATTGGGGGCAACTATCCTATCACTCTTCCTCTCACTATCGCAGTTTTATGCTTCCTATTCATTTTGTATCGACGCGCCAGTGCTATCAAGCAGGTCGTATCAGTCAAGTTCGTACTTCCTTGCATTCTCTTCATTCTTGGCTGATTGGGATACCTCAAGACTCAAGTCTTTCCGGAGAGAAGGAGCAGTTCGGCTATCTGAGGATGAGGGCCCCTCTTCCAGAGAATTTTTAGATGACGACTATGCCTATGATGAGGATGTGGAAAGACTGGAAGACCCTGCAAATCGGATGCCTACTCGTCCGCCGATTTTCAGTGCAGACGGTGTCGAAGGCGTGGATCCCTGGAATTCAAACACAACCCCACGAGAACCACGGATATCTAACCAGGCTCAAGGCTCATAGTTTTGCCTCTGGAATCTGAGTTCCACCGTTCGGGGTCTAAGCTCCTTCTATATATTCTCCCAGTTTTGTATTTTGATGGATTGGTATGTAACCATTATTCGCCTCTGAATCGCGGTTTCTCACCACCTCGGGCTTTGCTAGACCTCGCTAGCACTTTCCAGTACCATGTATATTTCATAAGTAATCTGAGTACCACAAGCTTTTATGGCACAACTCGTCCAGTCTGACTAACTGAACTCAGCTTTGCTCCCTCTACTTACAACGCGATTTATTTCCCCGTTGCTCAGCTGCAAATGTCAGAACTTATATGTCAATATTCTCCGAACTGAAGATCCGCGGTTGATGCACGGATACTTATGCTGTATATGACTCGCTATACAAAGTTACCTACCGTTAGTCTCTCAGGGAACATATACGCACACGGCTTGTATCTCTAAGCCCAGCGATAACATTTCTGATCCTGATAAATCCTCCTTGCCAACCAGCTTCAGTGCCTGTTCACTAGATATAAGCCGAGGCCCATGGACAAAGATGGATAAGATCTCGAGTGAAAGCGGAAATAAATGTGAGTTGATGTGGGTTGGACGATTACAATTATTTCTCGACTTAAGGGCAACACTGGGTCTCTCTTGTCGATCTTGCTTGCTCAAATAAGGAACAAGTGTACACCAACTGCACGCCAGTATCGTACAATGGCGAATTGGGAGAAACGTGCCTCGCATCCATGCGAAGGCAATATAAATTTGACTGATAGCGCTTTGGACTAGCATATCCTGTGATACTTTTGCTGCGGTTTGAGCATAATCCATTTAGTGACCAAGAATCAAATCGGCAGCCTTATGGGCAACAGCATACGCCATGCTCGACGTATGAGATGTAAGTTGAAACGGTAGAATAGAAACATCGATGACTCTCAATCCCGTCGTTCCATACACCTTCAACTGAGGTGACACGACGCCTCCCCACTCGCGAGGCATCATGGCGGATGTTCCGATCCAGTGAGATGCTCCCTGTGTGTTTGGAACGCAGAAGGGGTTCAAGGTTGAGGTCAAAAGCGAGACCAAGTGACTTTGGGAAGATGCTGGACTTACGAACGACGTTGCTTTCAAATAATCAATCCACTCGTCGTCAGTCGCATTCAGCTTTGGTCCATCCAGGTCGATGACCTGTATGATGTCTTTGAAAGCATCGCTTTGGAACAAAGATCGAGCCTTCTTAGCCAGCTGCAGTGCAGTCTGGATGTCAAACTCATCCATCAGGAAGTGAGGAGTGATTACTGGCCTGGAAAAGGGCTAGAAAGTAAAAATGCAAGAAAAGAAGTAAGATCAAGATGATGATGGAAGAATGATGCGTACTGCGGTTGAGTTGATGTGGATGTGTCCTCGAGAGAGAGGTGTTAATGGCCAAAAGACACTGAACATAACAGGTGGGTGGCTATCGCCTGGTGACAATCTATAAGTAAGAGCTCGCAACAATGCAGAATGATTGTGTCACCGATAACCTCGCCAATTGGCATTTTACTAGAGACAAATTCTCAGTGGATGTGGAAGAGTAGTCGCTATGGATGGAAAAACCTCCTAGTGATCATGTCTGTAGCCCGCTGGAAGATAGCTAAGGCACCCTTGATATTAGCGAGAGTTCCAGAGGCCACAGCGGCTTTGGCACGTTCCGAAATGCTAGCCTGCAGATTTCTGCCAACAGTATCGGCGTCTGTACCAATATCATGAACCAAAAGAAACCTGCCAAACCCCTGAAATAGCTCACTGAAACCAAAGACATCATCGATATTCGGTAAAGCGATGACAGGGGCAAACAATGCGTGCTAGATAACAGGAATACAAGTCAGTCATATGTTTGAAATCAGAGCAGGGTCCTACGTTGTCAAGGAGGGATGTATTTGATGCAGCCTTGTCAGTCACCAAAGCTGATAGACTGGTTCCCGGTTGATCTTGCAAATTCAAGCCGACGCCAGGAAGATTCACAATTTGACGGATTCCAAGCTCACTCAAGAGATCCTTGGCTCCTATCCCTGAACGCTCTAAGATTGGTGGAGTCTGTGTGATTAAATTCAATGCCTGTATTGACCAAGAAATGTCATAACCTACACCGAGAGTGCCAGAGGCTAGCAGAACCTCCTTGGTCGCTTTCACTTTGAACAATTCACCAGTCTCTGGAGAACCAAATTCCAAACCAGTCGCCTTTGTTCCAGAGAAAGTAACTTTGCTGACGATATGCTCGGTGAGCACTGTCAGATGATCGCGTTGCTCTGTGGTTGGATAAAGATAGGCAAATGCTGCCGAGGAGCGGTGGTGAATTTTGGAAGCAGCGTCCCAGAAAACGGTCCAGGAGCTAAAATTAAAATCAGGTAAACATGACTTAGAGGAATCAAAAGCATTTCATCTACGTTGAAGCGGAGACATGACCTCTCCGTTTGCTGAGATCAGCAGAAGGTGCGATTCCAAAGACGGCGTTGATAGCAGATTTGTAGAGGCTTTGGGCGCCAGGTACGCTCATCGGTGTCTATGTGCGTCATATGCAGTCATAAGTACTGTAAAATAAGATGGAAAGGGCACTCACTCTAAATGATACTTGAACCGGACCATTGAACCCATGGACTCTGGGGTCATAATCAGCACCATCAGCTCTTTGTTCATCTGTAGGGGCTAGAATGTTGATTACCTTGAGTCCAGAGAGTAAACATGAGAGAAAAACCGTGCTCACGATGGTTATGTTCTGAAGCTGTCATGTAGGGGAATAGGGTTTCAGAGTTCCACCCCGGGTTTTCGAACTCAGCGAGCGCATCCAGCTCCCTTTGGGCAGGTCTGAATATCCATAAGTAAATGACACGAATCACTAATAGAGCAAAAAAAAAAAAAAAAAAAAGACAGACCTGTACCAGACCATACCATTCTGTTGTATCAGACGGTCGAGGTGAGAAGAAGACAGAGATGGTTGATGAGGGTGCGTACTATTGATGATGAACCACCGACACATTTTCCTGTGAGTGCCATGAGCGTAAAAAAAGCTATCGTATAGAAAACGCTGATACATACCCGCGTCTATACGTACCGAAAAAATCGTCCCATTGTCAGCCGTGGCGTCGTAATGCCAGTTGCAATCAGTAGCCGGGTTGTTTTTCAGCTCAGATCTCCGTTCTGCATCATAGATGGCTGGGTTTTCTGGCAGGTTTTTACCTGCTTCGATAATAAGAACACTGTATCCTCGACTGCTAAGCTGGTTTATTGTCGGACCTGTGGTCTGCTACTGGTTACAGTCATCTCACCTTATTTCCGACAACAATCCCAGTTAAACTGAGCTTGCAATGGTCAACGTGCGTTGACAACGGCTGTATCCAATCTTAGTGACTTACCCAGCACCTGCGATAACCTGGTGATTCTCAAGTCATTGCACGTGCATGAAAGGAGGATGGACAGTTACGAACATAGTCGAAGTATTTGCTTGATGCGAGTGACGAGTCGTTACTTATCACTGTCGCAATTGTGACTGTAATCAACAATACAGATGGTAGCAGAAAATGTAGATGCATAGTAATGGGCAGGTAGGACTCCGCTGACGAATAATATAGAATAGAATAGGTTTCTACAACTCCGACAGGGCTTGTGGGAACCCAGTTCGCAACCCAGGACTTTGTGATGCACATGACCGTGACGCGAGCTGACATCATACATCATCTGCGAAGCGACCTTGAATTCGAACCACAGGCCTCCTGTTACCTGTACTACTACTACTAGGTCTACAAGGTCTATCATCTCGTCCTGTTTGGAAAAAATGACTATTCTCAGGTATCGTGCCTTCTTTGCCCCTTCAACATATTTTCTAGTGTGTAAAGCTGCCCGTTTTCAGCTATCTTGGTTATCCATGTAATGGCCGTAAATTCTATCCTAGTCTAGCTGTCTGCTTCATGCATAGCATCCCTTTGTTATGCAAAGCTGGTTCATTCCCTCATCAGATATCTATATGCAAAATAACGAGAGAAAAAGGAACAAAAAAAGTTCAAACCAGGCGATCATCCATCAAACCGCGTTGGTCATTGCTTTCGGGAAGTCCGAGGCAGCACACTCCGACAACATCAGTCCGAGGGATTCCCGATTCAGTTCTCTTTGCCTTGCCTTCAATATGGTTCTTGCATGCAATGTTGTCATCATTTCTCGCCGCATACCACATGTTCAATTCTACAAGTTCTTCCCGCCACATTTCTGGCTTCTTCAATTTGAACTTTTGAAACTGGAATTGAACAGCGACCCACCAATATCGCTCTATGCATCATCCTATTCAAGCTTACATTAAGAAAGCACAGAGGCCTTGACAAACTGAGGGCGTATGGCACACCCACTTCTTATTTCATGTGGTTTCTCGCCTGCAGTGATTGGCTTACGCTGGTTGTGGATCAATTCTAGGTAGAGTGTGTTCAGTGGACAGGAGGCCAATCAGAGGGTGACATTGCTGGAATATAATATACTGCAGGCCAGTAAAGCTTGTTGTCAGCAGAGAAGGCCACCAAGTTCAACACCTCACATGGTCATAAATTCAAGGTTCCAATTTCAGTTCAGACCTTTCTTTTGCGCTAACAAAATAAACGGCTCCGCAGGCATGTGCAGGTCTAGCATGTAAAGCGTCGCGGGAACAATTCGCGCTAGTGAGATACCTCCAGATCGGTTCAGGGCGACCATTTGTGTCCAGGCACAACATTTTAAGTCATGTGAGGCGAACACGGTTGCAACGTTCGTTTACAAGGTGCGATGTGTATTAGTGTTACAGACTGCAGTGGGGTGATACAATGATAAAAGATGATTACTGCCATGTATACAATGCTTCCCAGCTTCTCAGCCCTTTAAAACCAATCAGGGGATCCGGCAATTTCCAACTCCATGTCGCTGTCTAATATGGGTATAGTAGTAACTTGAGAACTAGATTGAAATGGTCGGCAAAATTATCTAACCTACCTCGAAGCTCAGCATGCTTTAAAACTCAGAGAACACGATGCAAAATTTGAACAAATCACGAGTGATATATGCAGCCTGAGAGGAGCTCGACTTGCCATGATTGATGCTGATAAGACCGTTCCTTAGCTAAAAGGCAAAAAGTCTGTCGATCATGCATCGATCATAATTCGACTGGCCGTCTGGGACACTTGCAAATAATTTCCCCTGTGCATCTCCGGTGGGGATAACACGGCATTGAGCCTGAATATCCTTCTTATTCTCACCATGATTGCGATTTTTCTTGGCTTAAGGCTACTAATCACTTGGCTTCGTCTAAGAAGAAGCTGCTAGTCAATCCCCTTGAGCTATGCTTATCTCTGACCTATCAACATTTCACATCCCACAACAAGCATTCATTGTATTTATCCCTTTTTTGTTGCGTTCACCTCTGGTAGCAACGCTCCATATGACCCCAGTCCCCACGTACTAATGGGACTTCTTTTTCACAACCTGCCAATTCAAGCCTAAGGGAACCTTTTACTGCTTCTCAGATCTTAGCATTCCGAAATTGGTATGGCGCTTACTTATGGATGGAGCCACAGCTGATTTTGATTCTCGTGCAACTTCTGAGCTGACCTTTCTGGGTGCCAAGACACTTGTTTTCAACCTCATATCGTACAAGTCCATCTGAATCTCTGCTGGATCAGAAGATTGATGTTTATCGAAAGCGACGCATACGTAAATAACAACCAAGTTTTTCTAAGGTGCAAGCATCGGAGGGGAACTAGTCACTATTACTAGGTGAAGCTTCTCAGATGGCTCCCCGCCTGTATTGACCGAGAGGACCAGTTTTAAATGGAATCAGGTGCACTACTAGTAGAACTCCACGGCGCTACCTTTGTGCGATTGGTACTACTCCGACACAACTGCAATCCTCTCGTCTAGCGGCATCAGGGGCTTGGACTTTCGGAACAGTCTGCCGGGTAATTGTACCACGTTCGCACCAGAGCAAACTTATGGGCAAAAACTATATGGTATCGAGTTAGCCCACCGGTGAAACTCGGTGCCCAGGGTTCGTGGGCAGAAGCTGTGGTTCAAACTGGTAGATTCCTCCATGGACGTAATTTAGTCAAGTCTACTACTACTACTACTTAAAACTCCCGCACTGCACGGTGCAAGCTTTAGCCCTCGAGTATGATAAGATTGAGCAAACCCTCACAGTTTAACCCATACCACACACATCTTTCTCAATTCGTTCGAGCCACAACCGATATCGATCCGATTGACGGGATATTGCCCATGTTGTCAACATTGAGGTCATTTGAAAGTGCCACACGAGGTTAGTATAACAAGCCAGTTTCATTGAACCTGCTACAGTCTTAACCGCTCAACAACTTCACGTCCGGAAGTATAAACCTATTCAGGATCCGGTGCGGTTCATAGGTCTCAATGTTGTGCGCCGTTCGACTCACCCTAGATGTACAGCTATCCTGGCGTCATCTCTCCTCAAATTATGTGAAGAGAGTGCCACAACGTACTCAAAATTCGATAACTTGCTGGTACGATGACCAGTGATATCGATTATACAGCTGCAAGTCCACTGCTATTTGATCGGTAGCCTGCTACGACGACAAACGAGATTATCACTTTGAAAAAACTCGAGCGCTTAGCAACTGAAAGAATAGGGGCTTAGTGTGGCGCTACCACGTTGCGGTTTCATCTGATGCTTAGCGAACTCAAAAACGCGAACGAGCAGAGTCCCAGAGTGTAACTTGCAATAGAAACCACCACCAATAGCGGCTCTCCCAAAACTATTAATGCATAAGCGTCTACACGTCGTCGTCGGTCCGTGATGCGTGGACCTGAAGAGAGCTATTAAAAGCTTAGCTTAAACCTGTTTAAAGGCAGGGTCGAGTAGGGAGCGAGGCTGGCAACGGTGCTAGTTCCTGGCCGATTGGTATAATTTTAGATTTGACGTAGAGAAGGGAAGAACAGTGGTCGACGGTAAGTCTACCCGCTGGCTGATCATAAGTAAGTAAATAAATAAATACAAATACAAGAAAGCGCGGCGGTGATTTGCCGCTGTTCCAAGCTTGTCGTCGTGTAACGTCGGGGCTCGTGCGCATGTCAATGCGCACGTTTATAGCTTCTTGAAATGCTTGGCTCCTTTGGTTCTTGAATCATTAAGATCGACACGTTGGATTCGTAGACGTAATGAACGGGTCGCAGAGAATCATTCACAGTTAAACTTTTTTCTTTACAAGAGCTGTGAAAATACCAAGAGATAGCTTGGGTGCCATGAACGAAGTCTAGGTGAATTCTCAAACGACTTGAAAGAGTGAGTGTTGATGGATTCCTTCCTGGTACTGTACACGTACATTGTTGAGCCACGAAACTCCGAGCACTCCTGCATGATCGGCTCGAGGGTAAGAATAGACTAGTATCGGCGCTCGGTTGGATGTGAAGAAGAAACGGTTCTGTATGCATATGTCATGCACCCGTGAGAGAAATATCCTTCAAGTTACCAAAACCTAGAACCGTCTGTGCCCAGACGACGAAAAAGAAAAAAGCATAGATGGATTGTGAGCCCGGGAAGTATTAGCACTGATTATCACCAGCTGGTCGAACAGGGACCACAAAAGATCAACCGAAATTCCAACGACCGAACCATCCGATAAAGTCCGATGATCATACCCACCGGGGGTGAATCGCATCGAGTTGATGAAGTCGTAGTAGCATGTGAACCTGAACAAGCACCGGAAACCCCATTGAAAAGAAAAGGCATGCACTAGTAGTACGCCACGCCCAAGAGGGAGTTTAAAACAAAACCCCAAGAGATCGCAAGACATGCAGACACGTATGTATATACAGTACAGTTAGGCTGCTGATCCAAACAGAACATGCGCGAGTCACGGCCAACGCATGCAATCTTGCCGCTGGGCAAACGTCTGATGAGAGAACCTGTGTCTGGGCTCCGATATACTTGTGTATTCTCCAACAAGGCAACAAACGATCGTGAACGTGCACTGCACAGGTGTATGCACAGAAACCGTCAGAAGCCAGGAGAACAGGGAAGCCAGAACGAGGGTAAATCGAAGATGATGCCAACCTGTCGGGAAAGGACAAGGCCTCGAGTTGTTCAACAGTTGGATAAAGCAAAAAAGGTCCAAGGAACGCAGGTGAATAGTGGCATGGGGGTGAGTATAAGTTTTATCTAGCATGTAGAATTTATAAAATCTGCAGCTGGTCTCGGACCAAGTTAAAAGTTAAGCCAAGAGCGTCTCAGCTGGCCGATTAGGGAGGGTTTTCTCCCACTGGGCGGTGTTCCAGTGGTCAAATTTGTAACAATTTTCTTCGAGGACATGGTAGATGCTGCCCTCATGGCCTCCGGCCAACTGTGAATACACACGATGGATGGTGCCACTGATATTTGAACATACCCAGAACTTGGGATCTCAAAAACGGTGGGACAGTGCTCGGAGGTGAATGGCGGCACGTTGTTTGATTGAGCCATGGAGACAGAACGTAGAGAGCTTGGAGGGTAGTAATATGGACGTGAGTTATTGTCTGTAAGAAGGGCTTGCTTGAGAGGGATGAAAGGGGATGAAAGGGGATGAAGAAAAGAGGATGATTGGCGTCATGTATCACTGGGTGTTGTCAGTTGACCTTTACCGAGAATTCAACGTGTTGTACAATGGAGTTTCGTTATCTCTTCACAGTTGCACTGAATTCGCATAGATTTCACTGTCACACTGGAGGAAGTCTGGCGGCAAAGTTTCACACTAGAACGAACTTGGCGAGGGAAAGAGGAGCTGAGTTGTCGGACGTATCGAGACTGAGGACGATCATCATGAGGATTGATATCTACTAGGATTGGATTGACATTGACGGTTGTTGGAGAAAACGTTGGAGCATTGTTCGGTATGAACTAGACTTGATAGCGGATGTCGTGCTTGTTCAGTGATACGTGGGCATCGAAGCGTCGGATGGAAGAGTAGTAGGTAAAGGCTTATATATGAGTGTGTCAGTGGATCGTTTTGAATAGTCTGATAGTCAACCTAGCCCTGTCGCGTGATTGTGGTTGAAGGGGCACCCACATGAGGAATCTAAAAGAGATAATGACATTCATTTCATTATTAGTAGTGTCGAGCAGGGACGGATAACAAAGAAAAGTAAAAGCCACTGGGTAACTCGGTTATACCAGCCACAGAGCAGTACTACGGGGACCATATATATATATATATATATTTCTTTATGGAAAAAGTGGATATGAGAGTGAAGAGAAAGGATGTGATTGGCTAGAAAGGGAGAGAGAGGCTGGTTCACACTACTGGCAACGGGAAGCAAGCAGACAGGGCAGATGCAGAGATGAGCGCGCGACAAATTCCGGGCGGGCGGCTAGGGACAGAAAATGATATGTTTGGTTGAGTTTGCGCTAAAAAAAGAGAAAATGGTTTGACATTTGCCACAGAGGAAGGAGAACCATGGCCTAGGATAAATATGTGTACTGTTTGAGTTGCGGTGACGAGATATCGGCGATAGTACTAGTAATTGAGCTGTGTCACAGCCTTGTTCTTCTTCTTGATCAACATTTTTTTCTTTCACGGAGCAGGGTATGTAGATTGTGTGGAAAGTCAGAAAGGAAAAAGATAAGGTCAGGGGTGGACGATTGTGGGATATTATGATGATGATGATGGGAGGAGGAGAGCATGGGAGTAACAAAATGGAACAGATATATATTGAATCAGACGCCGGGAAGTTTGTTGATAAAAAGAAAAAATAGGACGATTGATTCAACTCGTGGCCGGTGAGTCCGCCGAGGAGAGAGAAGACAGGGACAAAGAGAGGAAGAAAGAGGGAAGAGGAAAAGCAAAGAGAAGAGGACAGAGAATTAGCGCAGAAAATCAAACAGTGTCAGCCACATAAAAACACAAGATTGAATCGGGAAAGTCACTTTATAGGAGTAGACCGGATCAGACGGATAGTTTACCGGGTGTAACTAATTATTTAATCAGTTCTGATCCTCCGTGGTTAGTTTCTCTTCACCTCTCCTCTTCTCCCCACTTCCCTCATCTTAACTCTTCTTCCAATAGCAGCCGCTCATCATGAATATCTGTTAACGTCTACTTAAAGGCGCTTGCGTCTTTAGCCTCGTCGTCGTCGTCGTCTTTAATAGCGTCGGCGGCGTCCCAGCCCTTGCACAAATGATGCCTCACAACTTTTCTCCTCGTCCAATCCTCAAACGCTCTCCAACTACCTCCCATCATCATCATTCTCCCGCCGCTGTTCATTTTCCTCCTTCTCCTACTCTTACAAGAACTTTCACTGCTTATTCCTCTACTTCCTATGACCGTTCCCCAATCGTCGTTGCTCCCAACTCTTGTGCCCTTCCAGAACGTGGATGTCCCGGCAGGACGTTTGACGTAGACGACCACTCCGCTCCCCCATCATCCCATCGTTCACATAAGAACGACCATCGTCACCCGAGGGCCTGGACTCGTGCTTATACCTCCTATTCCACACCCACAGACGACAGGATCCCCTGTCTTCCTCCTAATGTCTCATACCCACTACCATCAGCGCTACCTGCACTGGTTCATGACTTTTCTTCTTCCTCTTCCTCTGAATCCGAAGAGAGCGATGGTTTGCATAGCCCTCCAACCGAGTCTCACCACCAGTTCAACCCCTATGCTCCCTGTCCTCATCCTCGAACTCATATACAGGGACTCGTCATACCTAAACCCCCTTCTCACATGGACGACGGATATCCGACGACTCCGACCCCGCTCTCATTTCTCCCACATCCTCCGTCCCCTCAAGACGAGTCCAGGAGGAGGAAAAGGCGTAGTGGTGATGCAGCCGATAGGAGGTCAAAATCCCGATCACCCCCTTCCTTCGCTCCCTCTTCCTCCAGATCAGGCTGGGACGACACAGACAGTGGGTGCCTGGGTGGGTTTTAATAAGCAACACAGGCGGAGAATACTTTTCTTTTTCCCCCTCTTCTTTTCCACCCCTTTGTTTCGTTTCATAGACTGCCCTTGTGCAGGACTGGAGAGGCTGTTTTGTTGTGTCCGAGCCATCATGTCTATCCATCTTTACTCCCGAGCCCCACCCTTCGCATTGCATCATCATCAATGAAACCTAGCACCCTTTGTCTTTCTTCTTGCACTTATTCTTATGATTTTCTTTTTCTTTGCACATCCTTTTTTCTTTTTCCTTTACCGCACTGTGTTTCTCTCTTTGTTTCTTGTTCTCACGACCAATCCATTACTTGTACTTTTGCACCTCAACTTGATCCCTGCGCAGTTACCCACATTAATGCTTACAGAGGACCAAGCCATTTATTCCTATTAGATGCCTTTTGGCATTTCTGTACTGCTAGTTCACTCTATCTGCTCTCTAGCTTCGGACATGAAATCAAAAGTATTGCATCGACATTCATTTTCTGCTGACCGGACGACGTCCGTCAAAGCGCCTTTTTTGTTTGTTCGCCTCGTGAAATGTACGATGCCTTGTGTCAGTTCTTCATTTCAAGTGGCTTGCGCAGGACACGTTCGTACGTCCACAGCCTTTCAGATAAGTATATATATGATTAGAAAACGCCAGCATTCCGCATTCACTCTAGCCGCTCATGACATCATGGGCCTCGGAATAAGACATACAGGCATGTTCTCAAGAGCCAAAGCACAGAAGGCCTGTTTACACAAATGACTGTATTACCGTGGCAACCAACGATCCATTCGTAGTATTAAGAGACAAAACATATGATGTACATGATCTTCGTTCACAGCCCGGCTCACCTTTGTGCGGACCCTTGTAACGGCTCCTGGAATATGACGTCTACAGCATACTAGTCGGACCGCAGACGAGGACCGTACTACTAAAAACAGTAGTCCAAGTGCTGTACTAGTGCAACCGATTGCGGCTGCACAGCACGCCTTAAACAATGAGCTCGGAGTGAATAGCCGCGTCTCTCTGGCGGTTGCTCATATTCAAGTTGGAGTTACTACTACAACCCCCGCATGTGCTTTTTGTCTTTTCTTCGGTGGGGCCTTCCGTACTCTCGGACCGCAAATGCACAACTTGTATCATAGGGGAGGAGCTGGAGCTGTTGAAATCGGTGGTGGAGTCTCTTTGTATATCCACGTGAACGTGCTGTGTGCATGGAGGATGTGAGCATGTGGACGGGCTTGGGGGCATGCTGCGGCCTGAAAGCCTCGTTAATCGAAAGAGTAGATAAATGACTGTTATGTCACCTGCCCATGATGGTTGTTTAGTCAAAATCGTGGTCATGGTTCATCCCTCAAGGCCTCGTGGGTTGGAGTCAAGAATGTAAGAACAACGGCACCCAGGGCTACGTATACTCCAGCTACGGCGTGTTGGGGTGCTTGCTTGAATTCAAGAATCTGGGTCAAAGTTCGTTGTTGAGAGGGCGAGTGATACGGTGGTACAATAATTGAATACAGTAATGATTCCAGGTTTTGATGTCGGAATGGTACACGCGGGCGAGGACGCTGAGAAATGGACGGTTCCAGTGCTGAACGTTGATGATCTGAGCACTAACGTTCCAGGTGGTAAGACGATCACTTTAGAGTTCAATGTAATCAGTGACCAGGAATCCATGAGCGTTTGTAGGGAGACAATTAATGGGACATCCGAGTCCGAGTTGTTGTTGTTCGAGTACGCTCCCATTGGGAGCGGCATGAAAACTGATTCCCATGAATAGAAGGACTGCTGGCGACAAGTCGCTCTCTCACCGAGCCAGTGTCTGTGAGAGGGGCGATCATCACAGCAAGACGCTCAGGAACATGTGGCAGAACACGGTGTTCATCAGGTTCCAGAGTATCTCGTGTTCTCGCTAGAGTTTGAAAGTGAAGTTTTGTTATCGTTACAAAGCGGGTAGATTGGATCAGGTTCTTCGGCCCCAAAGATGTGTTGAAGGAGTTACCGTTAGACTGGGACTTTGCTTCGTTGGCCGGTGTGGAAATTGTCGAAGCGGGGGATATCGTTCTTGCCTCCTGTCTGTAACGTAGCTCCCAGACTAAGACCAAGATGAGAAAAAGGAAGGGTGCTTGGCATATAGCGGTGAGATTTCTTGAGCAAGAATGTTCCAGGAAAGCCGATAATGAATAGATCCTGAACAGTCAGAAATGGAGCCAAGAAAGAATCCTGCGGCAGAGTCCGTTTTGACGAGAACAGCCCTTTTCATAAGGGGAAAACTTGAAGTGAGAACCAGCCCCTTATTCTGATGTGGGTTTGCAAGAACCAGTGGTGGCTACATGTATCAGACTATCATACCAGGCCTGCACGAGTCCCCAACATGAAGCCGGCTTCCTGGCTTGGGGATGGTGTATCATGAAATTGAAAGGTGTCCTCGTTTTCGTAGTCCGGGATGTTGTCATGCCTGTTGCTCTATCAGCGCCACAAAACTTTTTCTGTTTGCTCTGTTCATGTCATATACGTTCATCATATCCATATCATTCGTACAGTGGATTGCGGTGAGGCTGAGAAGATATGCACCAGAATCCGGGTCGAGGCGGGTGTTCATGGAAGTGATCATCAAAAATGGAGCGTGTCAGGCGATAAGGGGGTCCCGGTCTGGATTTGTTAAGCAGAGTGCAGCTGGTCTTTACAGCGCCTATTGATGGTTTCAGTCAGGCTTGCGCAGCCATATCAGGGCTAGATGTTAAAGACACAAGGGGAAAACAGGCGGACCGGAAAAGGATGGGCACATACGACTAAGATAGCACACAGATGTGTATTAGCTAGTGGGAGTTATTGCAGGGGTCTGTAGTCCCAAGAGCATGAGATCTCAAGCAGGTTTGCTCTAAGTTCACTGAATGCAACATTGGCAGTGGCACAATGACGATCAAGACGTATCACGCTTGCAATCTGAGAAGGAACTCAACATAGGTCCACAATATCGATAACTCTGAAGATGACCACTGGGATATCAAGTAAATACTCGTTCCCAGGAAAGACTAGCAGCTGGCTACTGTAACCAACAGCTTACTTCAGCCAATCATGGCCACCGTCATCGCTGTCAACAAGAGTCATTAAGACCACGTCTAACAGAGTTAAAGACTTGGGGTTTAAGCCTTAGGTCGTTGCGAGACAGATCGCTTATTTGGAGAGCTATTGTGCTCGTTATAGAAACCTTCTGGGACAATCAAGGAAAACTAGCAATCCAACTGCGATAATAGGTTGAGCCTGAGGGCTGAGGGCTGAAGGTGCTCGTCAGTCTGGACATCTATCAAAAGACGAGGGCGCGTGTACATATATGGCGACATCATCCTAGCTCTACTTGATGTGAAGGAAATCAAACGAGTTTAAGGCAACAGCATTCTTGGCCAGTTGGAAAAAGTTGCCTTGCAAAAACTAGGACTTGAACTAGTGCTAGGACGCCCAGAAAGAGATGACGATGGTCTTAGGAAATATCATTTCACGTGACTAAATTTTTGTGCCACGTCCTGCCACGACACGTCGACGTCTACTGTCTTAATACTTTAGATGCGTATTACCATCGAGTTCTACTAATCAATCATTATGACTCGGCGACTCATTCTCCTTCTCTCCTGGTTATCTTTTCTCTCTCAATCTGCACTCGCTATTGTTCTCGCCATCGACTATGGCTCCGACTTTATCAAGGCTTCGCTTATGAAGCCCGGTGCACCATTTGATATTCTGCTGAACAAGGATTCCAAGCGAAAAATACATTCTAGTGTTGCTTGGAAGCAGGACGATAGATTGTTTGGTGTTGATGCCTTCAATGCAGTATGTGGACATTGACTTTTTGCTACGCATTCGCACTTGTGCTTAACCGACTTGTGCAGGCGGGACGGTTTCCCAGGGATTCATTTTCTTCTATCAAGCTGCTTCAAGGTGCACCGTATACCTCGGATGCTACCTCATTCTACACTACCATCTCTACGGCAGAGATAATAGAAACCTCTCGAGGAACTGTCGGAGTCAAGAGATCAGACGGAACGGAATGGAGTACAGAGGAGCTTATCGCCATGCAATTTTCCTATGTCAAACATCTAGCTGAGCCCCTCGCTGGCGAGAAAGTCCGTGATGTCATTGTCACCGTCCCACCATTCTATACCCAACTTGAGAGAGATGCTGTAGCAGATGCTGTCGAAATTTCTGGACTGCGACTGTTAGCACTCATCAACGACGGTGCCGCTGTCGCTGTAAACTATGCGATGTCGCGGACTTTTGATACCCCCGAGTACCATGTTATTTATGATGCCGGTGCGTCTTCTGTCCGTGCTGCTGTGGTCTCGTTCACTACGACACCCGAGACAAAGAAAGCGGCCGCGAGCACGGTAATCAATGTTGCAGGGGTCGGTTACGATCGAGCCATCGGAGGGACAACCTTGGATGCTAAACTGCGTGACATTCTGGCTAATCACTTCAATGTCAAGCACAAGAAGGATATTCGTACCGACCTGAGGGGGATGGCCAAACTCTGGAAGGAGACAGTTAGGGTTAAAGCCATCCTTAGTGCAAACAACGAGACTATGTCTACAGTGAGCTATATTCATATATCATGCCTGTTGGAAAGAAAAGTTCATATATTGTGTAACCTATAGGTGGAGAGTCTCGCCTTTGACATTGATTTCAAGTCCAAGGTTACACGCGCAGAGTTCGAAGCGGGGTGCGCTGAACTTACGGATCGCTGGGCGACACCCATTCTAGACGCCATCAAGAACGCTGGGTTGACGTTGGTAAGCCCCATAGCTGTCTTGGGGGTCCTCTCTCATACATTACACTACAGGACAATATTACATCAGTTATCTTCCATGGCGGTGCCACAAGAACACCTATGGTTCAAGCTGCTGTGAAGAAGGTAATCGGAGAGTAAGTCCAGTCTGTATATGCTTCTGTTCATAATACCAACCTTGTTGAGTTCAGGGATAAGATAGCGAACAATGTCAATACAGACGAGGCAGCTGTACTTGGCATGTTTTTTCCTAGGTTCGATGTTTGTAAGTTATGCTTACAATTGCGTCAGGTGCTGCCTTGTATGGTGCAGGCCTTTCTGGACGATTTAAGACCAAGAATTTCAAGTTATCTGACATCGGGCTCTACGATATCAAGGGATCATACTTTGCTGCACAAACGAGTCCTCTCTCACGTCCGCGGAGTATCAGTAACATTATCTTCCCCGCCGGTTCAAAAATGGGAACTAAAAAAACATTGACATTCAAGCGCAAGGAAGATTTCAGTCTCTTCTTGGACTACAAGGAGCCCTCTGCTAAGTGAGTAAATTGTTTCAAAATGGTTACAAGCCGCCTGACGATTGGCTCAGTGGATTTCCAGAGAGAATCTTAGAGGCTGAGCTCTTGGGCATCACGGAGGCTATTGCCAACCTTACAGAGTTGGGTGCTGTCGACCCTGTAGTAAAAGCTACAGTAATGTTATCGGGATCCGGATTGGTTTCTGTCACGAATGCGCATGCGTATGGAGAGATCAAAGACGATTCTTTTACAGGTGTGTTCTGCAATCTAGTCCCTCCAACCTTGTACCCATGGACGTATCAGGCAAATTGAAAAGTTTCCTTGGAGGTTCTTCCTCAAGTGAAGAATCTGAGGAAGTTACTGGAGAACCGAGATTCGAGTCCGCCGATACCTCTTCAACATCCGAGTCGCCGTCTTCTACGTCTTCGTCTTCGTCTTCGGGAACGGAGACTACTGCTTCGACTACTTCAACTGACGCCGCGAAAGCATCTCCATCGACCGGTAAATCCACTATTGAGTTAAAGATCAACATGAAGTGGTCAGCGAAATTTGCACCCTTAGGGCCTGAGGAGAAGAAGGAGAGTTATCGCAGGTTTGTACGCCTCAACTGTAGTCATTTGTGTTTCTCATGTTCGTGTTTGTCTTAGGCTCCTTAAAATTGAACGCCAAGAACAAGCGAAGGTCCGAAGAGAGGAGGTCCGTAACAACTTTGAGAGCTACCTTTACAGGATGCGAGACCTCTTGGACGAGCAGAACAAGGACACTCCCTTCAAGAAGTGTTCCTCTGAGGGTGAGAGAAAGGAGATGTCAGAAAGGCTTGAGGAAATGTTCGCATGGTTGCATGACAAGGCAGACGATGCGGATGTAGCTCAGTTCATGGATAAACGCAACACCTTGGAGTGCGTTACTTGTTCTTGATCGGCTTTCCACCCTTCCACTGAGTCATGATCATTTCAGAACCCTAGAAGCACCTGTCATCCACAGGTACGAAGAAATCGCCGAGTTTCCCAAAGCCCTCAACCAAAGTCAAATGTGGAACTGGTCCACTCGTCTCTTCCTCACTGAAGCTAAGGCCAATCTAACCCGTGAAGAGACCGAGGACGTCCCATCGAAATGGACCCGCGCTGAACTCGATGACCTTGAAGGCGTACTGATCAACCACGAGAAATGGCTCAATGAATGGGTTGAGAAACAAAAATCTGTTAAGATGCACGAAAATCCTGTTATCGAGACGACAGAGATGAAGGCCAGAGCTAAGGTACTGGAGACGCATTTGGCTAAACTGGCGAGGAGAAAAGTACCAAAGAAAGTGAAACCGAAGACGACGACGACAACTACCAGCGCAACGGCCACAGTGAGTGCTACGGATGTGCCACCAGTGGGGGAGAGCTCGACGTCGTTACCTGCAGAGGAAACGCCGAAACTTCAAATCCCTCGAGAGGACAGGAGAGACGAACTGTAGATAATATTAATAGACTATAATCGCAAACTTCATGGATCAAGAGTATAATGCAAGCTAGATGCACTTCAGCTCTGAATATTTTAATGGCTAAAGTCTTTGCCTTTGGATGCAAGATGGAATAGCAAGCAATCGCTGAGGATCAGTCGAACAAATTGGTGGAGGATTGTGCGTTGAAAAATCCACGAGTTTTCCATGCGGATTCCTGGCATAAACATTGCCCAGTCACTGAAAATGGTCGGTTCCATGTATCACAGAAGCAATGACTTGGAGTGACTGACCGTCGCACAATTTCAGTCATTGAAATTCAGTTGTTGAATGTGTGCACATGTGTTGACGCGGGGACAAAGGAGCGGAGATTGAACTTGGTGACTCCGCCCTGCACTTCACTGTCATTGATGCCTGATGTTCATTTCCTCTATTCTCTGCTATCTTGGACCTCTGTGTAATTCCCTCAAATCCCTGCTCTTGATTTTCTCATACAATGGCTGACACTGAAGACGTGCTGATCCTCCTATCTTCCTCACCACCACGACGGTCACCTCCAACAAGCATTGGTTTGGACAACGATTCTCCTATCCAAGTTTCTTCGGTCAGACGCATTGGACCTAGTATGCCTCAACACGTTGCGTTCTCCAAGGAGCGAACCAATGCAGCCGCCTCAGGATCCAATCTAGTCAAGAATGAAGTGAATAGCCAAGGCGCCAAAGCGAAGGGAAATGATAAAACTAGGCTTCCATTATTCTTGTCTGACACTGAGGAAGAAGGAGGAAATGTACCTACAACCGATGGGAGAAGAGCATGTCCTAAAGTGGGGCTTACTCAAGCACCCAATGATCGTGGCAAGAGAGTAGAGGGACAGGTGTCCTCGGAACCGTCTACCCAAGACCTAGTGGACACCTCCATGTCACACACCCGGAATGACACAAAAGCAGACCAGGTAGAAGACCCAATTTCCATCGCCCTAGCTCGCGTCCTCGAGGTAGTGCCCAATGTGGAACCGACCTACGCATCCACTCTACTGAACAACGCGTTAGGCGCAACCGAGGTGTATAATCTCGACGTCGCAGTTGCTCAAGTGGCTCACGCTTTGTTCGAGGATCCAAGCTATCCGAAAGTTGATCCAAAAGGGAAGCGGAAATCTGCTGAGCAAAGTGTAAGAGACCAGAAGAAAGTCAAGATTGATTACGGAAGCAAGGATAGGCCATTCACAGGTGGCATTGAGTACTATGATCTGGCCCTTGTATGTGCTCGCTTTCAGTAGTGGATAATATTTAACTCCCATACTTAGGAGCAACTTATGAGAGACTTTCCTTACGTTCCTAAGCCTTTCATTCGCAGTCGGTTGTCAAAGAATAACACCCTTTATGCACCTACTTATCTCACTTTGCAGTTGGATTCAAAGTCGACACCTTTGCCCTACATCAACAAGACCAATCCCTATCGACCTAAGGGTAAGGCACCAGCACTCTTGCATGATAGTGAACTCGAGAAAGAGATTGCGTGGATACAAGAGAAGATCCAGGAGGATGCGGCTAAGGCTGATGAAGCTATAGCTGAGAAGCTCAACGAAGAGGAATACGAAAAGACTGGTGATGGTATTGAATGTGGTTGTTGTTTCACTGATTATCCCTTCGTAAGTTAGTTCTGATATGCCAAGACGTGGTCGGGCATCTTATTTCTTTTTTTTCTCCCTTCGCACAGGATAATATGATCCAATGCCCTGACGCACATCTGTTCTGTAAAGGTTGCATGAGCCAATACGCTTCCACTCAACTTGGCGAGCATAATCCCCGTATTGTATGCATGGCCCAAGGAAATCCTCCATGCGGTCTTCCCTTCACATTTTCGGAACTAGAACGATTCATGACACCGAAGCTGCTTGAGCTGTATCATAGAGTGAAACAGCGGAAAGAAATAGAGGCTGCTGGACTTGAAGGGCTGGAGGAGTGTCCATTTTGCGAGTACAAGGTAGTTATCGAGAACCCAGATGAAAAGCTTTTCAGGTGTGAGAATGTAGAGGTGTGCGGGGTTGTGAGTTGCAGACAGTGTAAGAAGCCGGTATGTTTGGGCCTTGATGACCTGAATGGTGGACGATGGGCTAACACGGTGCATTGTACAGGACCATCTCCCGATAACGTGTAAAGGTGTGCCCCTTCGTACATTTCAAGGACCTCTCTAGTCTCACGACGTTGTTTTTATGCAGAGGCAGACCTTGAGACACATCTTAAAGGCCAGCATGCTGTTGACGAAGCAATGTGTATGTTTCTTTGTGTTTTCTGCTACCTATTGTTCTTATCACTCGATTCAGCGCAAGCACTAGTGAGAAACTGTCCTAAGTGCAAGAAACGTATGATTCTTCCCTCAGCTCTTCAGTAGCACCTACTGACTTGTAAGATGCAAGCTTTCATTAAGGAATCAGGCGTACGTTGATACTCTTCTACCCTCCTTCAGGATTTTAAAATCCGTAACATATAGTGCAACAAGATGACTTGTCCAAGCTGTGGCACGCTCTCTTGCTATCTGTGTCGACAAGTGGTAACTGGATATGAACACTTCAAGGACAGTGGTGTATGTTACTCTGATGCATGTGGATTGATCCGATCTATACTGAGCTTTTCATTCTCTTTTACTTACAGCGACCAAACGCTCCTGGCCAGACAGGACCCAGAACATGTGTCCTGCACGATCGTGTTGAAGAGAAGATTGGACTCGCGGTCAGTCATTTTGATAATGCATCTTTTATATAACCATCGCTAACGAATTGTGGTATCAATAATACCAGATCGAAGAAGCAGCCAAGAAAGCACTCCAGGAATACAAAGAGCAACACCCAGATATGCCAGAGGAAGCTATCAAGATTGATACGCGAGGTATTCCTGGTGTTAATGGACAACAGCAGCCCCAGCTCCATTATCATAGGGACCTGTTTCATGATTTTCAGGGTGGACATAGGTTTGGTCAACTCGGTTGGCTGATGCCTGATGTATTCCCGAGATATGAGTATCATGCTCAGCAAGCCGAGCTCGCTAGAGCTGGAGGTATTGGACTTTTTCCTCCACCCCCTCCTTATGAAGCACGAGGCCATGGCTGGGGGGTGAGACCGGGTTAACCGATGATTGGTCGAACATTGCTTAAGAGAAGCTCTCTCTTCATGGTTCAGTACGTATTATACCTAGTCATAATTATTTCTCATCAAGTTTATCTATGTTCTGTAACGAGAAAGATCCAAGCTTTGAATGCGAGGCTCCGAGCTCAGATTTTTTCCAACACTGCATAGCTTGAAGATTGATAGTTGAGGTTCAAGCTTCCGTTCGTTGGAGTCGCAATATGGCCTTGGACTGACTCTGATCCAAACTCAAGATTGCGGAGATTGACCTTCATAAAGTCAAAAGTTACATTTGTGAGCGAGCAATGCAAACTGGAATACTGTATCGATATCTATTCCCAGGCTTGGAAGTCAGCTGCTAAGTAGATCAGCGAATAGAAGCGGGGGGAACCGAAAAAGGTTTATGAGGTTTCTGAAGCTCGTCTTGCTGACACACATTTACTACTTGAGCGCTTGAGTCTCGAATGGGAATATACAGAATCGCTCATCTCAACACCTATAATAGCCCTGGAGGTCACTGACTTGTGAATCAATACATTACTCGGAAGCTATGGTACAAGCTCTTCGGTGTCATTCCTCTACAGCCACCTATATATGATGGGTGCATAATCCTCTAAGTTGCATAACCAGACCGGGCATGTATGTACTTTGTACTTCTAGCTTCTAGTAGTAGTAGTGCAGGAACGTTAATCTCAGATTTCTGAGGGCGCCACAGTCGTACAGATCCACGCACTTCACATCTTGAAATGATGCACAAATTTCTCAGGCAATAGCCGTGATGCCTAGCTATTCTATCCACCAATTCACCAGGCTCGGAAACGTTAACAGGGAGAATGTACTACATGAGGCGCAGGTCCTGTAGCCTAAACTCGCGACATACTACGAGTAAGACGACACCCTGACGAGAAGAATAGCCTGAATCACCTACATACACATGAGAATATCTTCAAAAGGTCCGAAGGAGAGCAATAAGGCTGGAAGGGTATTGAGGCCAGTCAAGTTGTCAGATATGTTGGCGCCAATGGTGTACCAGAGTGTCGATGGCTTCCAACGGGTATAAGGTGAGTCTGTTCTCTAACTTCAGAATGGATGAAAGAGATTCAAGTCGGAAGCTTCGCAGACGAATCGTCAGAACGTTCAAGTTATATCATTGACTGTGCTGCCCCTTAAATAAACGTTTATTTATTTAAGCTTGTAGCTTGATCTGTGACTCGTTCCGCCCAAGGCCAAGACGTGTGTTCTTCCTGAAAGATTGAACGATTCGATGGACGCGTTACACCTCCCACGCATCTCAATGCAATTCCTAACAGGGAATTTTCGACGATACCCGTGAATGCTTGGAAAGCCAGCGAGTAAGCCATTTTTTGAGATGGTAGTACCAGGCCGGGCTTCTATTTTTTGGTATAAGTAGCATCGTACTAGAACACTTCGAGGAGCAGCTTCCACACCCGAGGCGACCGTTGATTGGCTCATTCGATTGATATTGCAGCATGCTACTTATCTTTCAATGTAAGTCATTGCAGCTTTCTGCTACCAGCTCTCGCCAAGATTGACGTAAATACTCTGCTCTAGTCATCATCTATTATTTCACTACCGCTGCTCTGACCCTTGTCACCAGTGCTGTTCCAGCTACCAATAGCGAGGGTATGCTCTATATTTTGACCGTGATAAAGTTTCTGGTCCGACCTCTCTACTCCTAGCCCCTTCCGATTCTTTGAACTTCCTCTCTAAGCGAGCAACTTCTGCCGCCCTGGACCACACTAGTGCATCTTGGATCTGGACTAATGAGGGAACCACCGTTGCTGTCCGACCACTGAGGCAAGTTTTTGCATCCAGACAGAGCAAATTAGCTCGGTAAGCTCTCTGTGGCTTGTCATTCTGAACCAACAAAACGAATCTCATATAATCTTCAGGTTTGCAGTTTGCCAGGTCGGAGCTGACGACAGGTATACCTTCTATGTCAATGGTGAATCAATCGGTTCTACACCCGCAAATCTCGACTGGACAACTGGTCAGAGATGGTATGCCGACCTCAACGAGCAAACAAATCTCTTCGCTGCGAGTGTAACGAACCTGCCGATAGGCGGTGTTAGACGAGCCGGGCTCATTCTGGCTTGTAGGGTCGTCTATTCAGACGGAACCATTGACACTGTTGTCAGCGACTCCGCCTGGAAGACTATTACAAGCACTCCCCCTGCCAACTTTCAATCACCTCTCTTCGATGACACCACTTGGGTCGCAGCGACGAATGAGGGGCTCTACGGCACTACATCACCTTGGAGGGTAAACTTACCCAATTTCAGCAACGCCCCCCTCCCTCCAGTTCTTTCATTGTCCTCTTCTCGGTGGATCTGGACCAAGGAGATGACTTCCAATAGCGCTAATGTCCCAATCGCCTCTCGTCCTTTCCGGCGCGATCACCAATTCCCTAGAAACAAACAAGCTAAATACGCCATTGTCACGCTCGCCACCGATGATTTCTACTACCTGTGGGTCAATGACCTCCCTGTGGGCACAGGCTCCAATTTCCACTCAGCCCAGCGTTATGTCGTTGATCTTTCTGGTGCCAACCATGAATGTTCTGTTGTCTTCGCTGTCGAGGGTCGCAATGGCGGCGGACCAGCTGCATTGATCTTTGCCGCTCAGATCATTTACTCAGACGGGTCCTGGGACACAGTTGTCAGCGATGCAAATTGGAAGACCCTGAGTGCTGTGCCTCCCATTGATTTCATGGATCCTTCCTTCGATGATAGTCACTGGGAATCTGTTGTAACACTTGGTAGCAATGGGGTCGCCCCATGGGGCACCGTTTCTATTCCTCCCATCTAAGGAAATCTCGTTCTCGGATTTCCTTTCACTATTTAACTTACACCATTTCTCAATGTTCAAGATTTCTTAACTTTCCGCACTGAATTTACCCTGATCTGTAGTCAGACATTGTAAACCCTCTTTTGACTTGACCATAGTGCTCCTTGACGATACCCAATTAGTTTCATTACCCCTTACTTGTAGATAACTGATTAAACTTAAGTGCCAAAATCTACTTGTTGATACTTTTGCAGCACCTCCTGAATTGGCCTTCACTCTGTCATCCTGATACCTATTTCCTCTCAATAATAAAAGTATCTCGTGAGTATGTTACGCATAATCATGGAGTCGTTGCATACTGGATTTCTTTGCGGTCGTACTCTGGGTCTTGAATCCCGAATCCCTCCTCTCTAATTGTTCTGATAAAGCATTGAGACAATAGTATCCACCTCAAGTTGTAATCATAATAGATTCCTTCTTCTGAGTTATTATTTCAAGATCGCTTTCCCCCCACACAAAAAAAAAAACAGCAGAAAGCTGCTTCCACGTGATATGTCATGGCCGTGTCAATGATTGGGATTCCTTGGCCGTGACGGCGATTGTTACCGTTGTGATCTATCACCCTTGCTGCTATTGCTCTTCTACTTATATCCTCTTATCTGAACTGAGCAACAATCGACATTGTTCTATGTCACGGCGAAGCACCGCTAGCACATCTCATGACAAACGGCTCTCAAAACACAAGGTATCAGATGAAGAATTATTCGAGTGAGTGGATCACTGAGTTTGACCGGACTACCTCTGATGTGTTGAAATAGTTATGTTCTACGTGTATCGTAAGCCACTGGTTGCATTATCTATTCCATCTCTAATTCGAATCTTCAGATATCTAAGCTATCTGCTATTACCGAAAGCCGTGCAGTCTCCGGTCACTAGCAGCGCAACAACCGAGCAGAGCAGAGAGTACCATTCTCGACTTTCTGAGGCGATATCTAGCTCCATATATTCCATCGGTGACCTCTTCAAGGATACACGAGATGGCCCTAAGAGTGTCAAGTTCCCGGAGAAGCTTGTCAAAGTACTGGAGACGAAGCTTCGTGACATTGCGATGGGAAGGGACGCAGAGTACGTTTGTCAATTCTGCACTGTGCAATGACTCTGAACACATAACAGGTATTCTGACCAATTGGTGCGGAGGACGATTGCCAAGTTCTACGGACACTTCATGGATCCGAACTTCAAGCGACAGATCAAAGAGAACCGCAAGATCGAAGAACTTATCCTCACGTTTGCTACGGATGCCACTGCCGTGCTCAAGAAAGAACAAACTCTTAATGGAGACGGCTGGAAACTTGAACTCAATAATCACATCTCCCATTTCGTCAAGATGCTCCAGCAGTGTCTCCAATCCCTCAACCATGTTTCTCCAGAATTATTGTCGCGATTGAACCTGTACAGAACCAAACTAGCACCAGACCAGACCTCGTCTTATGACTCTGGTTTTGATTCTGGTTCCAATCGTGACTCTCATGATACCAAGGTCATCAGCAATACTGTGGACATGAGTCTGGTCAACGCTACTGCGCAGTTATTTAGAGTGAACGACGTCGATTTGAAAAGGGAACTTGACCGCCTGCGAAGCTTTTGTACTGAAAAGGCGGCATTAACAGACCTGAAGGTATGGAAGCCCCAGCGTTCTCCTTGTAACTCTTGTTCACATCTCAGCTAGACTTGCCTCAAGAATATCAGTGCTGGTGAATCATTCCCAGGGCATCGCGAGGATTTTGGCTCAGAGGATGGTTGGAAACATTGGCGAACACTCGAAACATTACATTTGCAACAGATCATGGTCGCCATGGTGCAAGTCAATCCTGAGTTGGCCAAATCCACTCCTGTAGAAGTTTTTCCCAAACGACCTGGATCCTTGTACTCTCCAACAGAACTAGGAATGACCAGAAACTCTTCTATTGGAAGCAGGCGATCGCTTCATGTCAACGATGCTTTTGACGTCAACCAGGATTTTGTTAACGACGAACTTGACACGGATGATGAGGTCCCTGTGGGCCACAATTTCACGTTTATTCCACCAAACCCCAAAAAATACTACAAACGGCTGTTGGAACTCTGTTTGGTCTCAGATCTGGAGGTAATGCTCAGTCCGGAGGTAGATGACACTGACGAAGTTTCGTTGGGTATCTTATCTTCACCGCACATAGAACTGCTTAATGAGTGCGCGATGCGTTGGCGGATAGGGCACCCCTATAGGGCGGCTTGCTTTTTGGATCTAGTCAAGCAGTTCTATGAACGGAACGATGTTCCCATGGAGTGTGTACCCGAGGCGTTACAGCCTGTATCAAAAGTACTCCAGGAAATGGAAATAGATAAATGGCCAATTGCAGACGTGGGTCGCTTTCTGCTCGTTCCTTAGTTGCGTGTTAATTGATTGTAGGTGGAGTACCTTACTTCAGTATATGGTAGCCTCTTCAACGTCTTTCTGTCCAATCTCTATCACGTCATGGACAGTATACCCAACCTCAAACCCACCCAGGTAGATGCTTACCTTTCTGTTTTGGAGCACGTTCGCGAAAGTGGGCTTCTTGACCGGTTTGATATCGACATTAGCGCGCGGTTCTCCGATATCCAGGAACGGATCAAACAAGTGGCGGAGCAGTTCTATCTGCACAAGCTGCAAGAGTTGCAGTCGGCTCCTGGTGTCAACCGAGCATTACCCCTGTTGTTCATGACGGATGAGATCGAGAAGAGCGCGAAACTTCTGGACAAGAGATTCCCAGAACCGCTTCTGCAGTATACTTCTACTTTCCTCGTTCCCTGGTGACGCTCTGCTTATTTGCTTTGTGAAGGCACCTAGATTTGGTTTCACTCGTAGTAGGTGTTCAAGTGCCAGCATTTTTAGGCGAACTTGTCTCTTCAAAGAAGCGCCTGTTCGAGTCGTCTATGAATGGTCCCACACCGGATGTGCCGATTCAAGATATTTTTACGTTGTATCGGCGAACCAAGACATTATTATCTATGCACGAGGCTTTCTGCCCTACGTTTGTCACGTTTACTCATCCAGGGAAGACTGTCAGCCGAACTGATCTGGATCCTAGGACACACCTCGACTTCCACATCGTAGATTACTTTGAAGTGTTTGTGCGGCAATGGTTAATCAGCACAGATGCTAAAACAGGAGAGTGGGTGCAAGCGGTAAGTTTTGCTGTACGCTAGCTGGCTTAACCCGGTGATTGATTAATAAATAGGCTGTTGCGGCTGACAAGGTACGGTCGTCGAGATGCATGAGGTGCAAGAATTAACAGTACTTCTAGTTCGAATCGGAATCAGAAGAAGGACATAGTTCTTCCATTGTCGATCTCTTCGATTCTCTTCGCAGTCCTATCAATTTTCTCCAGGAACTTGAGCTCTCTGACGAGTATCAGGACGCTCGTTTTCGTACAAGCCTGTCAAAGGTGCGAAATTCCTCAACTCAACATATCTAACCAATTTTACAACCGACATCGTAGAGTATTTCCAAAGCTGTTGAGCAATATTGTCGTCGCATCGAAGAACTTTTCATGGGAGAAATGTTTCCTCGACCGTCAGACTACCTCCAACCCCAAAAATCGTCTGCGTGGATTGAGAAAGCGCGACAATTGGCGATCACTGGGGACAAAAAGGTCGAACCATTCCATTTCCAACCTCAATCCTGTGTCAAGCTCAACAATGTGGAGGCTGCTCGGAGACTGTTGGACAACATGTATACCCAATTAGATGCAGATAAGGTTGTTCAGACATTGCAGGCGCTGGCGCCTCCAGTACCCGAGAAACAAGAGAGAGAAAGGTTTTTGTTCACTGTCAAGGTGATTCAAGCAGAAAGTTTAGTACCACTGGATAGTAGTCCTTCTTCAAAATTGGACACCTTCATCACATTGAGCGACGAGGCAGGGAACAGAGTGGCAAAGACAAGGACGATTTACGAGACTCTTAGCCCTAGGTGTAGGTCGTCTTAACATCCTATATCGTTGCTACAAAGCTTCTCACAACTGAGTTATCAGGGGAAGAGACATTCGATATCTCCGTTGAGAAAGCCCTGTGGCTTATGGTCAGCGTACGGGACCGTGCTCTCGTAGGCAAGCACGATACCGTGGGCAGAGCATATCTATGTCTCGATCCACGGCGGTTTGGTGACTTCTTGGCACATGATCTGTGGATGCCTTTGGACTCGCAAGGCAGGGTGTTAGTTCGAGTGAGCATGGAAGGCGAGAAAGATGACATCCAGTTTTATTTCGGAAGAGCCTTCAGATCTCTGAAGAGAGCGGAGGCGGACATGGTCCGAATATTTATCGACAAGGTTCCTCCGTTTTATTCAGATTTGAAGCACATTTACTAACTAAGTACGATAGATGTCACCATTCATCCGACAATGCCTATCTCGCAGTGTACTGCGGACGCTACTTAAGGGTGGCAGCTCAGGTCTCGATTATAACAAAGCACTTGGAAATGTGCAAGCTTTATACCGCTCTGCACTTGGGGGGTCAGCGAGCGATGTTCAAATACCTCTTCCTCAGGACGAGCGAGCACGCGGGCGACCAGAGGAGTTGACGGATGTTCAGATTGAGCAGGCAATCCTACCTCTCTTTGACTACTTCGATGCCAACCTTCAGACTTTGAACACATATCTGAGCACCACAGCTAAGGATATGGTGATGTCGCGGATATGGAAGGAGATTCTTGGGGTTGTTGAGGGTTTGCTTATCCCACCGTTGTCAGATGTGGCCAGTGACATGAGGCCGTTGAGTGACAAGGAGGTTGATGTTGTATTCAAATGGCTGATGGTACTTGCCATTCTTCCAAGTTTTCCTTCTTACTCTCATGTGAATCATTTCTTTAGTTCCTGCGCGATTACTTCCACGCCAAGGGCGAAGGACTGCCATTGGAGGATCTTCATAATCAGAAATATCGGGATGTCGTGTCTATACGGCTGTACTACGACTGGAACACGTAAGCTTCAAGTTGATGTACCTCTGCATGGCCTGACACAATTGTAGTGATGCTCTCATGGAAGAATGTGTACGTATGATGCAACAAAGCTTGAAAGCCTCTCCGTCAATAAAGAAGAGAGCAAAGAGTGTATATCATCAGCGGAATCTGGGTACAATTAAGGAGCGGAAGAAGGAGAAGAAGCAAGAGAAGGAAGCCAGCAATGAGGAGACGATTATGAGGATTCTGAGGATGAGGTTTGTCGTTCAAGCGTTCACCTCTGATGTTTCATTGTAGTAAAATTCGTTTATAGACCTGGGACATCCGACTTCATCGCCCAGCAGTTGCAGATTACAAGCGCCATGCAAGCAGAGCGAGAGCAGCGAGCTCAAGAAACAGCTAAACGCAAGTTATCGAGACAGTCAAATCGCCAGAATCAGCCGTCTGTACCTCCTTTGCCATCCTGACGAAGTCTGGTTCATATACTTGGTGGATACTCCGTGGATACTTGGTGGAATTTTTTGTTCTTTCCTGATATTGTTTTTCATTCCTACATTTCCTCGCATACATGTTCCGCCTTTTCCAATATACCACACAGTGCATACGCACTGACCCATTCTTACTGCTGTATGGACGGTGAAGGAGAATGGGCAGGATAGGCACTATATGCGACCCTGTCACCATACTGTCCTCCCACTGAGACGCAATCTGGAACCATCGTGCCAGAAAGGTGTAATAGAAAGTTATACAGGGACTCGAGGGAGCCAGCGATTGAACACTCTACAGTTCTTGCAAAGCAAAGCTAAGAGAATCATTTGCCGTAGCAAGAGAAATGCTGGCACTGAGTGTCCGGTTATTAGCCATGACATTAGATTCTACCTCGAGAGAGGGCAAGTATATGTGAAGAACTGATCAGATTAGTTGTTTGAACTGAAAAAAAAAAAAGACAGCCTTGGAATTCAGGATTTTTCTCTGTACCTTTTATTACAAGCAACTCGTGTTTTTGTTCCTGTTTGCCATACTTGACTGAAATCCGTTTCTCAGAGAAAGAGAAAGTCGCTGAGAGGCTGAGTGCACGTGCCAAGAAACAGCTTGATTGTCCTATTGACCAATGACAACAATTACGCTATGGTCGACAATTACACCATCGACACCTCTTTACAATCATTCTTGTCCACCACCACCACGACCATTACAACAACCACAATATCACGATCTTTAACGATCAACATTCTTTTGGTCTGACACTGCCTCATAGGTCGTACAAAATAACCCATCGCAGGCCAAATGGCTTTATCTGATTCCACTCTTCCCCCCCTCCGTGTTCTTGGGGTATCTTTTTTTACATTTACAGCCCTGGCGCATCTCAAAACTAATTCCATCCCACATTTCCCTAGGTAGTATCACTCTTCTCCCCTTGTCAACAGCACTAGCTACAGGCTTAGCTCAAGATTAGTCTTGTTATATCACCGTTAGCATGGCGGAGCTCGAAAAGAAAAAGGTTCCCAAGTTAGGTATGTTTTGTTTTGTTTTGTTCGTATGTCTTAACAATTTCATGTCACAGCCGTATATTTGTTCTACAATTTTTGCCGGGTAGGCAGCCTTGCAAGCCTCATTGGTGTGCTCGTGACCACTGGTTTCACAGTGTGTTCATATCATAATCTGGTGTACTCTCTCATCTAATACAACTATTCTGTATAGATTAAAAAAGATCTCGACGCAGCAACAAGATTGGTTGATTGCCACTGTACGCCGGTCCAAGAATTCTACTACCCGTAAGTTCTTCTCTAGTGTCACACAATCAAGTTTATTTACTGCCACAGGGGGACCAATGTTCCTAACCAAAATGGTGGCCTAATCTGGGTTATGATCGACCGTGCCTTCTTTATGCTTGCATGTGTACTCATGTTCGTGTCTGAGCTTCCGGGAATAGACCCCTATCTTAATCAGTACATTCCTATCATTGGCCGCAAATATGTTTACGCGCACACTGGAGCCTTTGAAATTTTGTAAGTTCCTTGATTTCCCTCTTTTGCGGCGGAACCAATTGTTCCTTTTGTTTCTCAGTCTTGCCTGCATAGCACTCTCTCATCATACCGACGCCCCTGCTCGTGGTTGCGCGCTTCTCCTCTTGGCTGTGGGCAGTCTCAACTTCACGATCGGTATCCCTTTCAAAGTTAGAGCACACAGGGCCACAAGTTACCTAGCAGATCCCCCAATGCAAGGGCAAGGGCCAATGCAAGGG
>CEMT01386015.1:0-49332 GCA_900068985.1 Pterula multifida
CAGCAGCGAAAACCCCCATACACACCCAACAGATATGAGCCTTGCAAGTCGTACACGTCATATGATTACAACCGTCAGATTTCTGAATGAGGATCTGGCACGAAGGACACTTCTTCGCTCCATTCTCTCTTGCCCACTGCTCGACACCAATATCATTCTCACTCTTCCAGCGCCTCAGATCTGCACAAGATATTCCTACGGATGATTGATGGCTTTCTTCACCACACCCAGAGCAAACCACAAAGAAGCATGATGGACATTGCAGGTCTACTGGTCCCTCAGTGATGACACGATAGATTTGTTGGCAATCAGCAGTAGGGCAGTACCTATATTCTTGTGCGTGCTCCGAGATATACGTGGTGAATACAACTTCGAGTAGTTGATTAAATTGTTGGGGAGGTAGGAATCGTTGAATACATGGGATCGAGATGGGTGTCTTGCACTGCCCTTCATTACCCATGCAGAGAAGAGGGAATTGCTTGGTGTCTGCCGCAGACACCATGAAATGGCGGATGCATTGGGTACAGTAGATGTGACCACACCCAAGCGAGACTGGAGAAGAAACAGTATCATAGCATATAGGGCAAGGTGCTGCTGCTTCATCGTTGGCTGACTTATCGGTGATCGAGAGATTTTGGGACTCGGCAGCTTGTTTGAGAAGTCTTGACAAGGCATGTTTCGCTTCTTCTCCTCCGGTGATAGTGATCGTACAAGGTGATGAAGAAACGTTGAGTTTGACGTTATCATCTCCTAACAGCTCTTTCATTTCGGCTAGGCCATATTGGACGAAGAATCGAACAGACAGGCGTGGAATGAACCTAGTGAACTCCAATGATTCCAGGCGTTCGACCTCGGCTTTGATTCTGGATTTGGCCAAGTCTATAGCATCGCTAGGTCCAAACACCCTCAAGCTTTGAGTCCTCCAATCACAGCGGATGAATGCTCCTGTCTGTGATCCAATGGACCGAAGTACACCAGCTGAACCAAGGGAGCGATGCCAAAGATCGATCTTCTCCCCTGCTATCAGTGCCTCCACTCGAACCTTCAACGAGCCAACTGCCTTCATATCATCCCCACCCACTTTGATAAACGTGCGGCCAGGAGTTGTTCGCAATACTAGCTGGCAAGACTTGCTATGTTGAACGCTGTCGCTTAATGAATCCCATAGGGGCTTCTGAACGGCGTATTGCTCGGCACCGATAGAAATTTCGTATTGATGAGGATTGGGCAGCCGAAGCAGGAACTTACTGTTCCCGATGAACCATGTACTACGACGATCCAAATCCTCACAGGCCTTTTTTGCTTCATCCCAACTGTCGAACCGAGCTTTGGCCACCAGTCTCCTGTCTTGAGCTCCTCCTTGTTGTACACGCTCAAACGAACGCAGGCCAAAACCTTGCAAATGATTTTCAAGCATGATAAAGGACGTCTGGACATCAAAGTCCGTTGAGCGCAAACGTCTAATCATTAAAGATCCTGTGAAGTTGTAAATATCCGTGTCGGAAGTGTACAGAGGGACGCCAATGATCTTGATAGAATTCGGCTGGAAATTTCGAATATAATGGTTAGGAGGCTGGCGATTCATTTCTACCCGCACTTTTCTTCCCCCGAGAAGCGTATTGTTGAGTAAACGAGCCTGGCGCTGAGCTGTTTCCATGTCGTCGAACACGACCACGACAGAACAGGAGGGTTCGTACCAAGATATATTGAGTTCATTTGGGTTGGAATTTGTCGTGCCCATGCCGCCGACCGCAGAGTGCTTCATCTCGATGGAGACTAGAATATTTCCCAGGTTCATGGTGTCTGTGTCTGCGAGAATCTGACTTGCTTCTGCACCGCAAAGGACATCGGCTTCCTGCTTCTCGCGATTGTTCTGGGTGGCTTTGATGCTTGAAATGTAAACTCTGGTGCGACTGATCCCATGCTGAGCGAATAGTGCGTAGATTTGCTCAGATCCAGTGCCAGAGGGAATATTCTTGATGGTGAAATGACTGGATTCAAATCCAGTCAATATATCTTCCACTTGGAGCCCAACCGAGAAGGTGACACCAGTTGACTTAAGCATAACGTGCTGGGCCCTGACAAGAGCGTCCTCTCTGGCTTTCTCTGCTTTGCGAGCTTGTTGCATATTCCTTTCCTCCTCCTCCTGGCGTTTGATCTCTTCCTCACGACGCTTCCTGTCCTCTTCGCGCTTTAATCTATCTTCTTCCCTCTGTCTGGCCTCCTCTTGCCTGTCTATGGTCGCTTCTTTTCCTTTACGTCGATTCTGCTCCCCTTGCTGACGGTCAGCACGTAGTCTGATATCCACTCCAACCTAACAGGAAAGAGATAAAATTATGTATTCATTTAGTAGAACATAAGGCGCTATGGCATACCTGAGGGTCATGACTGAACCAGCAGTTATCACCCCTGGGACATTGTCCGCGTTCTCTCCAGGTTTTGCATGCGACTTCACCTCGCTTGAGCTGTTTTTTGCCATTATATGGGGCAGCCGAGTCTAGATATTTCAGGGTTCAGAGCGATTACTTGAAACACGAAACATATTGCGAGATCTAGGACAGCATACCTCCATGAGAGGGAGATCGCTGTCGTCTTGTGCGTTTGCCCTTGGTGTCGTCCTTAGCAGGTGTTGACGACGTTCCCTGAGCTAGAGTGGACATCGAGAAGTCTAAGACCTAAGCAAGGACAAGGAAGTGAGGGTAATGAAGGTAGTGAGATCAAAGGCTGTCTAGCATACTCTCGAGTATTGTGCATCAAGGCATGCCGTAAGTGCTTGTTTCCTATTCGAGACTCCTCCACCCAGGAATGAAGTGACTGAATTTACCTACCCACAGATGAAATGAAAAATGGGACAAAGAGGTCATTCTGAAAGTGATGATAGTGGCTAGACTTGTTCAAATTCAAAATATGACCAGCGAGAAGTGGAAGTTAACAAAAGAGGCAATCCCCTTGAAGTTGTAGACGAACTACATTACAACACACCAGTTCAATGCCTGCGGTGGCAAATTCTCTATCTGCGCCTGGCCCTGAATATACATCCAGGTCTGAGTTTCCTGTATACGTCTTTGTTCCTGCTCCCCTCCTTCCTCGTTTAGTCCTAATTCTTCCTGCCCATCTTGCCCTCGCTGCAAATCGACAGCCATCGCTTGGTCACGCTCGAGCTGACGACGCTGCTGCTCTACACCACCTAATTCCAATCCGATCCCTCCATGTTCCTCTCGCATATGATTGTACATCGCACTATGCCCAAAGATCGCTAGGCATACCCAGCAGAAATGTGTTTTGCAAACGGTGCAAGTCATATGATTACACCCTTCTGACTTTTGAACGAGGATGAGGCACGACGGGCATCGTTTGGCGTCATTCACTTTCACCCACTGATCGATTTCGACGTTGTTGCTCTCCTTAGGCCGCTCATCACAGGACATGCCTTGGTGAGATTCCTCTCCGCATCCTGAACAGACAACAAAGAAGCACGAGGGACACTGAAGATCTGTAGGTTTGTCGGAGTTGAGACGATAGATTCGATTACAGTCTGGTGTTGGGCAGGGTTTCAACTCCTGATTATGTTCGCTGATGTAGGTAGTGAAGGCAATTTCAAGGAGGTGATCAAACTGCTGTGGAGTTAGGAATCGCTGGATCACTGGAATAGGTATCGGCGATCTGCACTGTGTTTCGTTGCCCATACAGACGAGAGGAAAGATCTTCGTTTCACCAGCAGAAATCAGATAGTGGTGGAGACAGGGGGAGCAATATACGTGCCCACAAGTTAGCCTAACCGGAGCAGAGGTTGTATTGTAGCAGATTGGACATGGTGTCGCTTCGTTTTGGGAGCTAGAAGACTGGGCAACAGAGGGTGAAATAATTGCCTCATTGATGAGTCGTTCGAGGATGTGTTTTGCCATCTCCCCTCCGCTAGCGGTGATCCGGCAACGTGATGACGTTAGAGTCATCTTTACGTTCTCTTCTCCTAGTAGCTCTTTCATCTCAGCAATACCACGCTGCACAAAGAAACCGACAAAAGACTGAGGAATGACCCGCGAGAATTCTAGAGATTCTAGGCTTTCTATCTCGGTCTGGATCCTAGCCTTGGCCTTCTCAATTGCCTCTGGCAACCCATAAACTCTGAGTGTTCTCGTTCTCCGATCACTTCTGACATAGGCTCCAGTTTCTGCGCCTAGAGTGCGAAGGAATTTCGAAGAGGAAATGGAATGATGCCACGCCTTTACTCTCTCTCCAGCGGCCAAGGCCTCCACCCGAACTTTCAAGGACCCCACTCCCTTCTTGTCGTCGCCGTCAACTTTGAGAAACGTCCGACCGAACCTGGTTTGATTGATGGCCAGATTATAGGATCTACTTGTGGATGTACTGTCTTGTAAATCATCCCATAGCCCTTTTTGGGATTCGTATTGTTCTGACGGGATCGACATCTCGTACTGGTTGGGATTGGGCAGCCAGAGAGTAAACCTGCTGTCCCCAATAAAGGACAATGCTCGACGCTGTTGATACTGCAGATCATCGAGCGCCCTCTTCGCCTCGTCCCAGCTATTGAACTGAGTCTTAACACAGAGTTTCCCGTTCAAATTCCCGGGACCTTGTACGATTTGGAAGGATCGCATGCCATAGCCGCGAAGAAGCGTATCAAGCATGACGAATGATTGCCCAACATCATAATCAATACGCCGAGTTAATGTATACGTCGCTGCTCCAGTCAGTTCAGAAATCTGAGAGTCTGTGATATCGAGTGGAAGACCTATGAGTTCGATAGTGCTGGAAGACGAGCACGAAAGGTCATTCAGTAGATCAACCGGAGGGTGCTGTGCCTTAATCCTCCTTCCACCAAGGATTTTATAATTTACTTCACGGACCTTGGTCTGTGCCGTGTGATGATCGGGTTGTTCTACCGTGATAGAGATGCAGGGCTCGTACCAGGTCAACTGTAGCTCATTGGAGACGGCTGCGCCCATACCGCTGATGCTTGACCGGTTGGCTTCGAATTCAAGGACATCGTCTCGCGAACATATACCACTAGGCATAAAGGCAGTTGCGATTGCCTGAGAAGTCGAACTATCGCATAGAATTTCTGCTTGTTTCCTTCCACGGCTGAGGGTAAGACCAGCGAGATATAGTCTCTCACAAGACACGCCTCGCTCGCTGAATAGACCATAAATCTCGTCTGCTACGACATTTGACGGGATGTTCTTGATAATGAGGTTTGTAGAGTCGAACCCAGTGAGGATGTCTTGAATTTCCAGGCCAGCCCCGAGGGTTACTCCTGTGGTGTTGAATAGCACGTGCTGTGATGTGATAAGTGCCTCTTCCTTGATCCCTCGTGTTCGTCGCTCCTCTTTGCGTCTCTCCCTCTCATTCTTTCGTGTAATTCTTGGCCTTGGAGGCACTCGCTTCTGGGCGTGTTGGATATATATCTGCCTCGGCTTGGGATTCTGTAACGAAGTTATGACAGAGATCAGGCTGTTAAATTCATTGACTTTACGTTGACGTCGTGACGAAACCAACATTCAGCCCCTCTGGAGCACTCTCCACGGTCTTGCCAGTCTTCACAAGTTTCTTCATTGCGCAGTTGTCTGGCGGCTGATCTAGCATCGTTGGGAGCAGGGCTATCACTGGAACCAGCTAAAGAAGATAGATTTCTAACAATTGTAGACCTCCATAGAAGAAGCTAAAGCAGACCTGAAGAGACGAGGCCTAGCGTTAAACCTTCAGCGGCAGCGGGTTCATGGATAATGATGGCGGCAGATCGTGGAGTATAATGGGGATCAATGTTGATCGTACTACCGCTATGACTTCTCTGGCGGCCTTTGACTTGCGATTGCATCTTTCGAGCGGAATCGTTCTGACCAGAAGACATTCGATGAAGCTGGCGTCGAGATGGGAGGCTTCTTTATAGTTGATTTGAATGCTACGCTATGACGTCTTCGGAAGTGGGACCCCGATCGCAGTATAAATTAACTTCGAATGTATGAAATGAGCTGATATTGATAAGCTCCTGCTAGTATCAATTGTGAGAGTAGTTCTGCGGCCCACAGACACTGTGACGCTGTGTTGGGGGGAAGCAGGCAAAGACGAGTAGAAGCGCACTATTTTTATTCTTATTGTTGTTTTTGTCCATTTTTTCCCTGCGAGACAGTGACCTGTTCAGGGAAAAAAAAGAAAAGAAAAGAGGACTGTAAGATATTAAAGGAGTGGATGGTGTGTGTGTGTGTGTAACACTAGTAAGGAGATCCAAAGTGCTAGGTCTTGAGTTTGATGAAGTTTCGTGTTGTTACCCAATTCAAGTGGATGTGGAGGCGTTCGTCGCCGATGTGTCACAGTGCAGTTAGTGGAAGGGTGAATGTTGGCAATTCGTTCGCCAATGATGTGCGTTGACAAGTGTAAATTAACCGAGTGCAAAGAGTACAGGTGGGAAAAAGTGTGGACTCGGATTGTAACTGGAGCACGTCACCAATAGAATACAATATCGATTCGTAGCCACCATTGAGCAGGAATACCGTTTCTTCCTCCGGGAATCTGTTGTGTAGAACATTGTATTAGGATAACAGAGTCCAAGTCCAAGTTAGGCCCTACTATCAACGCGGCACAACATAGAGTGAATAGTTATTCAATTCCGCTATGCCGAAGCTCCAGAACGCGCTATGTATATCCCATAGAATCATAGACATCTTGATAACCAAAATGGTTCATTTGTGTGGGAGGATATGGAAATAGAAATAGAGAAAAAGTCCCTGTGCTTTTCGGAGTCATAGATTCTGAGCCCTCTTGGATTCACGCGCGTGAAGAGAACTGTATTGATCACATGATGGCGACGATGTCCCCTCAGTTCAAGTTGAACAACGTTCAAGCTTTCAAATTTTCAAGTTCGACTCTTGTTTTGGATATTTTTTCTCTTGACTCTAAGTACTTACTGCGAACGCCGAATACTGCCAGTGAGCCAAGTGCTTTGAATCATAACTATGGCTCTTCAGGAAACTGAATCGTTCTAGCTGTTCTTAGATCAAATTGTAAGATATCGATAAGATGGGATAAGACGGGACAACTCTATGTTGACCTTGACACGCTACGACTAGCGTGTTTGCATAAAATGGCTGTCATTCACCATTCACACCCCTGCTGACACCCTCAGTGAACTATATGCAGTACTCCCCCAAATTTTCATCTCATATTATGGTTCTAGGATATGCCTAGCCCTTCATAGTCCAAATTCTTCATTAGCTGTCCTCCGAGGATATTGGCTTCCTTCCGCGAGGCCTTCAGCCTCACTGTACGGGTTCTGTTCGAATAACCTGCAAGTCGCAACGGTTATTATCCCTGGGAAACAGGGGGAGGCGATTAGTCGTCTGAAATGAGAGCTTGACCTATGCTGTCAGCACCGTCCAATAAATCATGTTTCCTTTCGTTGTAATCCACGAAGATGACAGCCATGTAACCATATAACGAGGAGTTAACCTGCCTGTTAGCAGTACGATCTCACTCGGTTCTCGTGCACCTTTTCGCCTCGCAACAGCTACAGTTCACGCGTACGAACTAAGCCAAACCAAAGTGGGTATAGAATTGCATTATGAAAACGAGTACATTATAGACACGATAGCGATCATGAGAGCATTGGGGAACAACGAGCACAGCTCGTGTCCTAAGACAGCATGAGCATAAAAACATGGAATGACATCGTCAAGGCGTCAGGAGTACGTGGATCTTCAAGATCCAAGTACCAATTGCGTTATGCTATAAATAAAGGTAAATGCAATGAAAGCGAAAAGAGAGGATGTTGTCATAATATGGGGTGGTTCAGTCCAAACTTGGTCATTGTGTGATGACTGTTCGATGCGAGTGATGGGTTGTCGTGCAGTGGAAGGTAGTCTATACCATGTCGAGGTATGTATAGGGCCCCTCGTAGTCCATGAAGCGTGGTTTCTTAGCAATGTCAGCAGCGGTAGTATAGGACGGTGGTGGTGCATATGTCATAGGCTTTGGACCCGGGGAGAAGGAGGTAGAAATGGTGACGGGAATCTCAGTGATCACAGCTCCTTGCTCAGAGAAACAAACCAAAGAATACTGCGTGAAACATGAGATGTACCCGAGAAAGCGTAGTAATAGAGGGAAACGCACAGAGATATCCAGTGCTCGTCCAAGAGAAGTGGAGGGCATAAGGTCCTTGTTGAGCCTGATCTCCCCTCTGAGGTTCCTTTGACCGTCCCACCATTCAGATTTCCCAACAAATGTATCCATAGTCTCCCTAACTCCGTTGGACATCTGGTACTGAACTCGTCTCCGAAGGCGAATATCAGACAAACGGTACAAAAAAGGTGGCAAGGCCAGCGGGATGACAGAGGAACGAGTGTAGTTAAGAGGTAGACTGACACAGAGCTTAGAGCGGTTATGAGGCAAGGTCCATAACGGCTGATGATAGAACAAGCTTACCTGATGGCCTTGAACTGGGTACCAGCCAGCTTCGTCATCTAAAGGACCAGGAATCTCCACTTTGTTCTTATATGCCATTCGCTGTTGAGAAGACACTGGCTCAGGCCTGGAGCAGGGAACAAAACTAAAAGGGACGATCAATCTAGTCGCGAAATGAGTTGTCTGCCTGTCAATCCAAGGCAAAGAAAACTGACTCGTTGTTTGTCCGTAATTTTCCTCGAGAGACGCGAACGCGAAGTTCATAACAAACGCTGACACGAGTATGCTTTTCATTCAATGAGTGAGGTAGAGCACATTTATAATAGTCATAGGTAACACTCGTTGGGAGAGGTATGGAGAATTTGAACCTGTTTTTTCCATGGAGCTTAGAAGGTATATTGTCTGAATGACTGGTAAGCGGCAATCCCGACTGAGACGAGGTCCTAGGCCATAACGTTTCTCGTTTGTCAAGAAAGGTGATAACGTCAGCTGTATTTGAACCGGTTATAACTCGCCCTGTCACCTAAAGTGTGATTGAGCCAGAGAAAAAGCGGACACTGCAATTAGATGTACATAGACAGAAACAGAGCATATGTTGTCCGCTTCAACAGTAACATCTCCCGAAATGGGACGTTTGAGTTTCTCGAGAAATTTGGGCAGTTTTTCAGAAGATCTTGCAGAGCTCTTCACGTTCAAAGTTAACCATGGTGTCGAACCGTTAGTCAGATAGAAGGAGTGATCAGTTTCGTCCGAGGAAGGATAGTGAGAGTAGGCAGGGAGTTCGTCGTAAGAAAGATGCATGACAAAAGCAAGGGAACCAGTCCGATGAGAAACCAGACGCTCGCGTCAAACCTCTTAAATGGTTGCAGTCGGAGAAGTAGGTGTAGTCCTTTTGTTTTACTAGATCAGCGGTCGATCGTGGCACTATTGTTCTTGAAGCTCGAAGACCAAATGAAGCCGGTCAACTGACTTCTCAGACAAACCTTTTGTGTTTTGCTATCTTATATACTCCATCGAAGACTAGTCCACAGAACAAAAACATAATTCAAAGCGATCAACTGAGAAGCGTAGCTTAGGAGCTCTGGAGGGGTACCGAGGAGATGGAGATTTTGGTGGTCCCATTCTCTCTGTCATTTGTGACGGATGTGACGTGATCAGACGTTTTTTCCGACTTGGTATGTAATGGTACTTGTCGGTTTGTGCTCACCAGCACGGCTTTGATCATACAGATGGTCAAGGGATTCTACTTGAACCGCAACTTACTCGCTGCACTGTTGGGTAAGCTTTTTGGATGGCACCAAGGAGCATCCTCTCCTAACTTGGCGATTGAACATGAATCGTATATTGAACTCAAGTAGATGCGTCGCATCTCAGTCACATATGTCCGAAGCAATATTGCACCGAACAAAATTGAACACATTGAATTCAGGACAAGTACAACAAGATCACAAAACTTCAATTACCCCGAGCTAGATTCTCGTTACCCTCTCCGTCAGGGTTCTTGTCAGGGTTTGTGCCAGGATTGACTTGGTTCTTTGCGTTTCTTGCTTTCCTTTCACCTACTCCAGAACGCACAGCGGACAAAGGAGAATTCTGCGAGAGCGAAGTGAATGGTGTAGCTTTTCTGCGAGGGGTGGAATCCTTTCCGCTATCCCTTCGTCGATACACCAACTTGGTAGGAGTGTCTACCGCAGGCTCGCAATCATTTTCCATAACTGCAGAGGAGCGAATTGCATCGCAAGCTAGTTCTGGGCGCTGGAGAAGACAAAACTGGAGATCGCTTCCATTCGCATGTGGGGATCCAGGGTTGAAGGATGTAATGAAAGGATCCGAAGGAATAGAGGGAAGTACATCCTCAGTCTCTGAGGAAGGTGTAGAACAATCTCTTGATTCTTTTTCATCGACTTGCGTGGCTTCAACGTCAAGAGGTCCTTCGGCAGTGAATAATGCAGAGATTGTATCGGGTTCAGCAGCATTGAGGGTTGTGGTAGAAAGAGTGGATAAGATTGAAATAGAGGGATCGAAAGGGCAACAAGGAAAATACTGGTCTTGAAAAGCGCAGATAGGAGCAGGTGGCTTGCATGGATCTTGCTGAGCATTTGATGTCGGGGAGAACTCAAGGGGCAGCTGTGATGATGTAGGTGGTAAAGTAGGTGCTGAACAGATCGTCGGAGAGTACACGAATTCAGAAAAATTGCCTGACGCAGGTGAACGATTGAGCACATAGTGGTGTAGATCTTGCAGCAATCTTAGGTGGGCTTCAGGCGATTTGACAGGAATTCTCGAAAGAGTGGACCAGTGTGCAGGCTGCGAAGGGGGGTATGCTAGCGATAAGGTGTCACAGAGAAAACCAGGAACATTCTGCGCGGAAGAAGACGTAGAAGACAACGGAGCTAAGGCTTCTGACATAGACACTGAGAAATAAACGGGAACTTGAGGGTAGGTAAGAAGATTGTTGGCTGAAGGAGTAGAATATGCGTCGGGATCGAATTGTTGCGGATCAGGAGATGTAACTGGGTCGATAGGAACAGATAGAAGCTTCTCGTTTTCCAAAATGGAATCTATTGAGTCTCTGCCATGAAGTATATCAGACGCTGCCGCCATCTTCACTGCTCCAGAAAAGAATCAGCGCCCAACAGATGCATAAAATTTGTTGGAGAAAGGGAAGAAGCACTCACACTGCAAGACCCAATCTTCACTAGCATCGACCATATCTCTTACAGCATTGAATAAATGAATGATGGAGATTGTGTAGGTTGGCAAGAAATCCTCTATGTTGCAGGACAAAGGAGCATGCATCAATTCGAATAGCATTTGGTCAAAAAGATGAACTCTGTAGATCGTGACGGCCAGCTTCATTGGATGAAATCAACGACACACATCTCTCAGAAAAAATAATACACACCTCGGTGACTTCGACCAAATCCTGGAGAAAGCGCGTTAACAAGGGGTATTTCAAGCTTGGTTGGTAAAATAGTCAATGTACTGAGATAGAGCCCACTAGTTTATCATCTTTAGTAGCGTTAATGGCATCCATGCACAAATTTATGTATGCCTTAGAGTCTATCGGTTTGGTGCAATCGTCTATAAGCTGATGAAACGTGTTTTTGAGAGCTGAGATAGACATGGAAACCACGGGAGGATGAAAGTTTAGCGCTGCGGCCACCGGTCAGTCGCAAGGCTTATGTAACCGAACTCAACACAACCCCAACGAACCAATTATCGCCCTCTCCAGGGAAAAGTCCCATTAGATTTACAGTAAGTTGGTGGTTTACAGAATTCAACATGGAGTATTAATATTATAAGACGACTTTACATATTTGTGTCATATTGGAACCTATGTAATTTCTATCGCAGTTACTGTGGCGCTCCTAGACAAGATCCTAGGCTTCTCGTCTTCCTCCTTGTCCCTGTCGTCCTGGAATCAGGATTGATCTATCAAGTCACTGCAGACAACAATCCCTCAGAATAAGGCATCTAAGAAACTTGTCCCTTCTTCGTATTCAGCCAAGAACCTGGACACATCGCCGCAAAGTAGTACTAGTTTTAAAGAACAATTGCAAGTTAACCACGTAACCACTTCTAGAACGGCGATTACGGCCCGTCAAGGCGAGGGCTTGATCTAAGAGATTGGTCTTACGGATATTTTTGAATCTTTACGATAGGTTTCTCTAGATCCCCCTCACAGCTACTGTCGTTGGCAAGCCCATACTATTTGGAGCTCGCGTGTTCGTCAAACAGTCCCTCTATGGACGACGCGTAATAGTGATTTCTTTCAGATGCCATGGAATCATCAACATTGGTACCTCGACGTTATCAAGAGGAAATTTTCCTTCATGCATGTAAACAAAACATCATCGCCGTTCTCGATACGGGGAGCGGGAAGACTTTCATCAGTACCCTCCTTATCAGGCATATAGCTACCCTTCAGTCACCCGCAAAGATTATTTTCCTCGTACCGAAAGTTCCACTCGTTAAACAGCAAGGGGAGTTTCTCGCAAAACAGACGACACTGCGCATATTACAGCTGCATGGAGAAATGGATCTATCGAATAGAGGGTTCTGGCAGAAGTGTTTTAGGCGGTCTGACTGCTTTGTGATGACCGGTCAGCCAAATCTCTGAATATTGTCATGCAGCAACTGATTTTATACTAGCGCAAATATTCTACAATCTGATTTCTCATTCTTATTGGAAGTTTGACCAAGTAGGCTGTAGTCTATTCTCTACGTATCCATGTCCAGTGATGCTGATTCTGAAGCCGCAGATTTCGCTTATCGTATTTGACGAGTGTCACCATGCAAGAGGAAATCATACATACGTCAAGATCATGCGAGAGTATTCGACGATCAAACTGAAGCACCATCGACCAAAAATTTTCGGCATGACTGCTTCTCCTGTAGCTAACGTCCCTAAACCCGGGATCGAAGAAGCTCTACAGAGGCTCGAGAAATCCTTGGATTCCAAGATCATCGGTGTCTTGGAAAATAGACAAGAGCTCGCCTTGCATGTGCCAAAGCCAAAACAAGTGAGTTGCTCCCAAGTTTCACGAATATGTGCGTGATGCCATTTCATCAAGGTCTTGAGGGAATATCCTTCGTCACCTACCACTTCTACCTATCCTTATCTTTTACTTCGTGAATGCTTAGGAGCCCTTGATCTAGGAGATGTGCTTAATGACGCTTGGAAAACAACCAAAAATAGATATGAGCACACTCTTTCTAATTTAGGGTACGCTGTTAATGATTCCAAATAAGCAACATACAATTAACACCACCTTAAGACTGTTTTGTGCAGAACTTTATCTTTATGACGATATGACCTACAGAATGACAATGAACCCGATTCTGTCAAATCAATCGATGACTTCAGAACCAGAAAATTCTACCTTACACGAAGTAATGGATTCTTTTCGGCTTATATGGGACCAAGTTCTACAGGACCCAGTTCCCATGGAATTACTATCTCCCAAACTCCTGACCTTGGTTTCCATCATCACAGAATACTATTCTCCAGCGCTACAAGGCATAGTCTTCGTCCAACAACGCCAAATTGCATACTGCCTCTCCAAGATATTACCTCTCATACCTTCTTTGGGCGGCAATATTCGCTGTGCAGCACTTACTGGGGATGGTGAAAGCTCGTTCTCTCTTTCAACGAATTGGAAAAAGGCTATAGAATCTTTCAGGAAACAGGAGTTGAATTTGTGTAAGGTGCTCGCTGTTTACTACTTTTTCTTGTCTCACGATTTTTTAATGCAAGTGATCTCCACGTCTGTGGCAGAGGAGGGTCTTGACTTTCCTGTTTGTTTATATTAGCAAGGCTTTTGATGTCTCATAACTGACACTGTCTATTTCCAGGCATGCGATCTTGTCATCCGATTTGACGAGCTCTCGAATGTAGACGCCTATATCCAGTCTCGAGGCCGAGCCCGGAATCATGCCTCTACTTTTGTCCTTATGGTTCAGTCTGGAGACGAAGCAACACGAAATCGTTACCTCGAGTATGAGAAGATTGAAGCCGACCTCCGTCTTGCATTTCAAAACAGGCAACCAAATATTCCCATTACAGAAGATGAGGACATGGACGAGGTCACCGAGTCTGACATGATGAAAAGAGAACGTTTTGTCACACCCGCTGGAGCTGTCTTGACCTACGATAATTCGATCGATCTTATTAACTATCTTTGCTCTCTTATGCCAACGGATGCATTCACCCCTTCCTGCGTAGCCAGCTATGTCACCACTGACTGTTTCAGAGTTACAATCACTTTACCTTGGAAGTTGCCATTAGATAACATCGACAACTACGTTATCCATGGACCGCTAAGGCAGTCAAAGAAAGAAGCCAAAAGAGCAGTCGCATTTATTGCAGCCAAGAAGTTATACGAGCTTGATGTATTCGACGATTATCTGCTGCCCGTATCGAGGTCTGTGGGAGAAGAAGAAGTGGACATGCCCACTGCTGCTCAGAATGACGTCCATATTACACCTGACATGTCTGTTTCAGTTCGAGATCCCTTCGTGATCAGAGACTCCAGTATGCTGTGGATTCATGAGGTCCGTGTCAATGGGGTATCCTCGGCCGGTTTGATTACTGGAACTTCTTGCCTTCCCATTCAAATGCAAGTTGAGGGATCTTCTGCGGAATTGCTACCAGGAGTTATGCTGGGGATCAGTTCACGAGAAATAGACCTCCTCGAAAACTTCAACAAACTCTGTATCTGGTACTTCATTACCCGCAAAGCAATCACGCAACGACTCTCTGTCTTCCTCTGTCCGATAAAAGCATCTTCTCCTACAATAGAAATTGACTTCGAGGCCATCGACAAACTTCTGGCACAGCCCTATGGCAGTCATGATTTCACAACTATCAATGAAAAGGACTATGGGAAACTCCTGGTATCGAATGCACGGCAATGCGGGCGCCACTATGTTCTTCATTCCATTCACCATGACATTCTTGCTACCTCCAAACCCCCTGAAGGGTCAAGAGAATATGGATATGAATCCTACATCGAGTACTACGAGCACCGATGGGCGTGGAAACGAGGGATAGCGCCGAAGATTCCTTTAGAAGGACCATTGGTATCGCTTACTGAGTTATCCCTGCATCAGAATGGTCAATACCAGTTTCAAGAATCTAGAGGTATACAAGAGATACCCAATGGACATACATTCCCTCAGAGCGTCTGCAGATGGGTTTCTATCTCCGCTCAGCTTCGAGCAGCATTCACGATTTTTCCATCACTATGCAATCGAATCTCAGCAGCTTATCGGGTACAACATGCACGGTTTAGTCTATCTTTACCACGGATAGAGGAAGATCTCCTGATTGAATCCCTCACGATCCCTCAAGCACTAGCGGGCTATAGTAACCAACGCTTAGAAACTGTAAGTAATTTCTGTCTGATCAGAGCCTTTTATCTGATCAGACACATCAAGCTAGGAGATAGCGTTCTGCAGCTTCTTACTACTGTTCATCTCTATAATCGATATCCGAATCGTCATGAAGGACAGCTAACCATTTTTAGGCAGCAGGCAGTCTCGAACAAGTCACTCATGCGACTTGCCCTACTAATCGGTTTACCTCCGTTTATCATCGCAGAGCTACATCGAAACCCCAGCTGGACTGTCGTACAAGAAGAGGGCCGAGAATTTGTCCAGGCAGGAAGCGAAAGGCAATGTAAGATGATCGGATATCCCCGTCGGAGTTTGCAAGACTGCATGGAGGCAGTTCTTGCTGCTTCCTTTCTCTCTGGTGGTGTTTTGAGTGCTTTAAGATGTGGTACGGCTTTCGGGATGCAGTTTGGTGGAAATTTACCCTGGGAACTGAGAGGGTACAAAGGTGGAGTCGATCCGAAGCGGGAACAAAAGCCTGCAGCTGCCATTTTCCGTGACATGGAGGCCAACCTAGGATATGATTTTCTGGATGGTTCCTTGTTAGTCGAAGCAATGACACATCCGTCGTTCATAGCTTCCGGTGAGCAAGTAAATACTGCCAACGCGGGATCAATTCCTTCATATGAGAGGCTGGAGTTCTTAGGTGATGGTAAGCATTCGTGAAATCATAGGTACGCCATCTGAGTCTCTCCATCGCAGCAATCATCGATCTCGTAGTGATGGAATATATTTATGAGCAATTTCCTCAAGCCAACTCCGACGTTCTCAGTCGAGCTCGACAACGGATTATATGTGCACCTGCCTTAGCATTTATCGCTGTGCGCTATCTATCTTTGCACAAACTCATCCTTTGCAACAGCACGACATTAACTCATGCCATCATCCAATATGTCTCTATGGTGGATTCTTTCGAGTCTCCTATAGAGATTCTCACGGATGGGTGGAAATATTGTCCTCCTAAACCTCTCAGTGACGTGATGGAGAGTGTATTCGGTGCGGTGCTTGTGGATACAGGATGGAATTATGACAGGACCAGAGAGGTAGTCTTACATATCATGGGTCCACTCTTACAGGAGTTGAGTCCGACCATGCTCAAAGATCCGGTGAGTAGACTTTTCGAGTGGGGTGCTAGCGAAGGGTGCACGAAGATCGTTCTGAAGTATGTGGATCACTAAGAGCTTTGAATTCATTGACGAGATCTCTGTGCAGGAAAGTGCCACACGAAAACTCTGCTGATGGTGTAAATGGTGCCACATTTGTGAATAGAACACCCGCAGTATTTGTTGCTGTTCACGGAGCTCCAGTAACAGAACCTTCAAAAGGTTCAAGTCGCTCTATTGCTCGGGGCCTGGCTGCACAACAAGCATTAAGGGTTCTCAAAGATCAAGGAAGGTTATCAGATTTCTGTGATTGTCGCTCAGCTAGTCGCAATTGCGTTCGGAACTCAGAACGTGTGTAGAGTTGACTGTTTCCATGGTACTTTTTTTTTTGGCGTACGCTTCTACTCTCTACGATCATGGCGGAAATCGAGCTTTCATTATCATTATGTGACTGTTCGTTGTTTTCAGCCATCCAATTGAATTTCCACATACTATTCCCTCTGCGTCAAGAACGCGATTGGATTATGCAAGAGGGCAAACAATATTTTGTCTTAGCAAGCTCGCTCATTTCCTTGTATATTCACTAGGTGTTTAAATGATGAAAAAAGAGATGGTCCGATCATGTTGTAAATAACGATGATTTTTCGGCCTACTGTAACTGAAGAAACAAGGTTGCAGATACATTGGAATATCTGGTGTGGCCTTTTGAGGGAATAACAGTGTACTCAATACTATTACTAGTCTAATTGAGAACCAACCTGACATCGTATTAGGTAAGCTGTCATCACCATGCAAATGATCACCATGACATTCGTTGATTATTTATTTCCCCCCCCCCCCGCTAGCGGTGCCTTGACAAGCAATGACTAGCAAGTTATAAAATGACCAGTACCAGATTTGGTAATAGGTAGGGATGATTGGAGTTGAAACGTTGGCTAGTGACTGCCCCTGAACGGAAGTGAACCTGACCCGCAATCACGGCTTCACCAATATGCATAAACAACCCATGGTATATATGACAGGAGTACTCCCCTCACTTTGTCCCCTCACATCTCACACATGCCTTCAACCAACGTTTTTACCCCTCAGATCACTGATTTTCTGGCCAAGCTCGTTGCTACGGCTGAGCAGCCTGATTTTGTCCTGGACGACGTTCTTCAGCCTTGCATCGATGCTGAAACAGAACTTCGCAAGCTTTGGGCTACTGATCGCGCGAATCCTATCCTCTCAAACCCACATATCGGTCTGGTGGATGTCTTTGATCCTAATACTCCATCACAGATCAGGTTCACGAAACCCAGAGTTGTCAAAGATAATTCATCTGATCTTACTGCCAACTATATATTTCCTCTCATGCAAGAGACAAGGCGGCAATATGGCGCACCATCCATGGTCGCTGATTCCGAGGAGTTCAAAAAGAACTGGCTGATCTTCACTGAAGGATCTCTTTCTCAGTTGTTTGATTGGAACAATGTTATTGCGGCTGGTGGTAGCGTCTTAGCGTGTCTGCTGTCTTTGGAGGAGAGTAAAAAGGTATCTAAGAGGGCAATTAGGAAGTACTTTCACAGTGAAGCATATCCCACATCCGACGTGGATCTGTTCTTGTGGGGACTGAACGCTGAACAGGTTGACACTCCGTTTCTTTTTATTCAGTGATTGATCGCTTATAATGTACTTTCTAGGCTGAGAAGAAAATACAGTACATTTACGAAGCCGTAAGGGACTCAGTCCCTTGGGATGTGACTTGTGTTCGTACTAAACACACCATCTCTATCCACTGTCAGCAACCTTAATCACAAATCCTATCGTGCACTGAATTCCCATAAAACAGCTCAATATCCCTATCGTTCTATCCAAATTGTTCTCCGTCTATATCAATCTCCTGCCGAAATTCTTGCAGGGTTTGATATCGACGCGCCATGTGTTGCCTATGATGGTACGAACCTTGATGCACCTTTGGGTGCAATGACTGACATAACTCCAGGTCAGCATGTCTGGGCTAATCCCAGGTCTATTGTGGCGATGATGAGACAATGCAATACCGTCGACATGTCCAGGAGATCACCATCTTACGAAGTCAGATTAACCAAGTACTCAGCAAGAAATTTCGAAGTTTACATTCCTAATTTGAACAGAGAAGCGGTCGACCCTACGGTTGGTTTTGATCCTTCTAGCTATTCTTTTTCTCATCTATTGTGAATTTGTGATTGCTAGATTTATGAGCGTTCCATCGCCCGTATTGAAGGCCTTGCTCGTCTTCTTGTTCTCGAGAAATTGATCACATCAAATCTGCGGGAAGAATTTCTGGAATCTCGCCGGAACCTCAGGGGTAGACCCGATCCACTCTCTCGCCGGAGGAAACAGAAGAGAAAACAAAAGGGCGATTTGAAAGCCGATATTGGAACTATTGGTGGGCTGGAAATGAACGACTACGATGTGGTATCATTGCATATTCCATACGGGCCTGGCTGGGACGCCAGAAGAATCGAAAAGTTGGTGTATGCAACCGATCTGGGGATGAACTGTGAGTGCGAGCATAAGATGGGTTAACTTCAATTGATTCGACTGTTCTTAAAAGCTACTTTTAACCCTAAGAACAAAGGAAGGCGCCTACACAGGCACCCAGCGTTCTTTGGAACGATGGAAGAGTGCCTGGAGGACTGTTGTGAAGTAAGAGCTCAGCCTTGGTTCCTGGCTCAGACGAGACCACTTAGTTTATTCACAGTGCTGCCCCTTACCTATCGATTCCGATGAGCGAGAGCTTCAAAACAAGGAAGATGAACAATATATCCGTGGTCGTGTCTCGTATGTTCTAATCTTATGTTCAACTTTTCTTTACAACCTACTCTATCTTGCACAGATTTATTGAGCAAGATCCAGGTCGCCAAGCCATGACAGGCAGCTTCAATCCCATTGATGTAGGAGAATGGAGTGATCAAGCTTATATTAGCTCCTCGTCCAAGCTTTTCAATGCAATCGTCTCCTATGATCGCCCTACCGTCCTTTCTATCATCAAATCCACAGAATTTGATCCTTCTCGCAGAGATCATGTTGGCCGAACTCCTCTTCATGTTGCCATCCTCTGTGGAGCCGAAGATATTGCTTCGGACTTAATCGATGCCGGGATTAGGATCACCGCTAGACTAGTGGATGGGAAAGCAGCTCTCCATATGGCGGCACAGATGGACCAACTTTCCGTCATCAAGAAGCTATTGCATAAGAGTAAGGAGAACGAGACGAAAAAGCCACGGGGGGGAGAAGAAGATACGGTCAAAGAAGACAAAATAACTCAACCACTTCCCAGTAGCGAGGATGATTGGTCCTCGCATGATTCGGATGATATAGATATTGTTGAAGCCGATGATGACGGTGATGGCGACGGCGACGGCGACGGTACTGACCAGGTTAGGGACAGCAATCAGAAAAAAGAGGAGAAGGAGGACTCTGGTCAGATGGGTGAGCTCCCGGAGGACGAGGAAGAGCTTCCCGATATCATTGACATCAACATGCCCGACTGGGATCTTGCTTTCACACCTTTATCTTACGCCGTTGTTTATGCCTCTATGCCAGTAATCAACATCCTCCTTGAGGCCGGAGCAGATCCCAAGTTTGTTTCCAAAGCACCTGTATACAACTCTACTGCCTTCCATCCTCTTTCCCTTGCTATCATCCGTCAAGACAGATCGACCGCCATTCAAATCACGGAGAGGCTCATCAGTGCAGGAGCCTCGGCTTCAGAAGCTGATGACACGATACGGACAACATTCCATCATGCTGTAGCGCATAATCAGCACGAGCTGGTTAAAACATATCTGAAGCTCGATAGGAATCCACTGACCTTGCTAAACTTCCCTGTTGCGAATGGCCGAATTATCATTTCTCCTGTGGTTACGGCTATCGCAAACCGACAATACTCAATGTTAGCTCTTCTGTTGGCGTATGGAGCTGATCTTGAGCTTTCTGAGGACGATGCTAGCAAAGCGTTGGAAAAACGGTGAGCTATATTAACCCAGAATGAGACAGGAGGAAAATGACACGACTTTGGGTAGAAATCAGAACCATAAGGAGAGGTACTACTCCAGGGGCAACCTTAAGACCCAGATTGTTCAACCCCTGGAGACATCCATCTCAGGAGCCGACGAAATCATGCAGATTATCTTGTACTTCGGTGCAGATATCAATCTTTTGCTCCGACAAAGCCAGCAATTTGCATCTGGTGGAAATTCCGCGTATATCTTGACGCTATTGGATTGGGTTAGATCTACTCTCCGAAGTGCTGAGAACAAGGTTAAAAGCGACGAAGAATCGACTACTTTAAAACACCAAGAGTCAGACACCGAAAAACTGCTAGGCTGGCAAAAATTCGCGAGGGACAACCTTATCAACAAGCAGCAGAGCACCTTCCTGACAACCCAGACGGATGAGAAGGCAAAAAGAGCTATCAAACGGAGGAACCGCGATATGAGAGATTACCTCCTCGAGGTAGAGAAGCACCTCCTCTCACGAGGGGGGAAAACCTACGCTGAGCTGAACGGTGAAGGAGAGAAGAAAGGTGAAGGAAACGACTCAGTTCAGAAAAGATCTCAGAACATAACCAAGCAAAAGAAGGACGAACCATTGTTCACGTTCCATCTGATGACCGAATCTAGCTGGTCTCGCGATATAATTCCTGAGCACACAAAGCAACTTTACGAGCAGCTGTTCCAGGCTGCTTTGGATGGCAATAACGAAAAGATCGAGGAATTGTGTCTTCCGAAGCAACAAACTCCCGTTTCTCAAAGCATCTTGCAAGTTTCGGTCGAGGCTAGGCAGAGGAATGATTATATCGGTATTACAAGTTCGGGCAGTTTCTCATGCTCATGGCTTGAGATTGAGGCTGAGTACTCTTCCGTTTTTTATTAGGTATCACACCATTCTGTCTTGCGGTACTTGCTCGCCATTGGGACACTGCCCGACTTATCCTTGCTATTGCGTCTGCTCAGTATAAGGAAGAAGATAACAAATTCAGCACATCTTACCTTGGTAAACCATCCATAGTATATTCGTATCTACCTTCATCCTGAGAATTTGTTCACCACTAGACGAGGACGAAGATGACGACGGATGTAGCACCTGCACCTCTGGCACGGAAGAAACTGATCGCCCCGTCGAGCCTGTTAGCTTCAAGGACATCTCTCTGCGAATGTCTGCCGTGCAGTGTTCCTGTGCTCCATCCCGATTACTCCGCTCCTCTCTTCTTATCAAGTCCATCAAAGATGATGACCTCGAACTTTTCACCCGCCTCGCAGATTTCTATACTGCATTCTCCACCAATTTAGATGATCATGGTTCACCCTTGCCGTCAATCCTCGAATATGACCGTCCTGACCACCTTGACGAGTTCATCAGGAGGACTGGGCATGGTGTTCACATTGAGGGGCCCAATGAAGGCGAAGAAGAAGATATTCCCCTTGTTGTTAACGACGCCAACAAACTTTATCTTGGACTTAAAGTTCACGGTAAAAAACGAGCTGATCTGGCCAAGAAAAACGACCCCAACGCCATCTATGACCCTTGTGATTCAGCTGATCTCACTCCCCTGCTCTGGAGAGCGATTCAACAAGGTAGTATAAATGTTATTGAATATCTGCATTCCGATCGACCTCTGGCTGCCTACAAATACTATGCCAGGAGCAAAAGTGATGAGAAAGCAATGAGGTTGAGGAAGTCGGAGGCAGATCTGCAGGAGATTCTTTCGGTCAAGCTTGGCTGGATGATTTCTCCGCTCAGAGAGAGCCCTCTTGTCGCTGCTGTCTTGGGTGGGAGGGTCGACGTCATAAAGAGGTTGTTTGCCATATCCCCCAAGCTGATGAAGGATGTTTTGCACGAGAAGTTTGCTATTTCCTGCTTGATGCTTTATATAATTTGGTTAACCCGATCATTTTGTTTCAGGATCAAATTCTCGGGCTGGAATCTTATGTTACTTGCTGTGATCTCGTCCAACAGCAAACCTGAGATATTCGACTTCCTGCTTAATAAAGGGGTTTCTCCCGTCGAGAACGGCGCTGTCACAGGGTAAAGATATTATTCTCCTTTTGGACCCTGCACTGACCACTTGTATCTGATATAGGTATAACATTTTGCACGAGTTGGTTCGTTCAGAGGCAGATAAAAATGACATGCTTGCCCATGTTCTCAAGAAACTCCCCAAGGACATCATTGAAGCGTTGATGGTTCAACAATCTAAGAATCAGAATACTGTGAGTTCCTTCCTTGACATTGTACTCTCAGCGTCAACTCAAAATTATAAATACGCACCAGCCCCTCCATCTTGCTGTCAAGGAAGGTAACATCTATGGTGTCTCTCTTCTTCTTCCTTTCACACCCTCCAAGGTGTTCCTCATGCGAGACATCTTGGGCAACACCCCCCTTCATATCTGTGTTGGTCATGGTCATCAAAACCCGAAGATCACTCAACTGCTTATCTCCGCCCCATCTGCACCAGTCCCAGAGATGCTTTACCTGGAGAACGGCCTAGGTGAAACGCCCCTCGACTCACTGACCCTCAGCTATCTTCTGCATGTTACTCGGGACACTTACCCACGACCACTCAACAATTCACCCGAGGGCATGAGTTACTACTCCCACGAGTTGCAGGCGCAGCCTCCATTTGGTTCCACTCGTCTGGATGGTCTGAAGATCGAACTCTCAAGACTGAGGAAGATTTTGGAGGATTTGAGGCTGGAGGGAAAGATGGAAAAAGGCTCCAAGGACCTGACGGAATGGTTGGCTTGGTTGAGCACGATGGAAAGCAAGCTTAGTGCGAGGACTCGGGAGATGGCGGCTGAACCAGATGAGAAGAGCGAAGAGGAGAAAGCGAATGCTGAGAAGAATGCCCTGGATTCGTGCGATGTCGAAGCTACACTGAATTGCATCCTCAAAGCTATCTCTGAAGACGCCTCTAAGTCCATGCCGATTGATAACCATTCTGGTATCACGGCCAAAAGGTTGACACGCCAGCTTGTCCATCTTGACGACGTTCAATCCTCAGTGAAAGGGCTTCTCGAGAGATCCATCGAGAGAGTCAAGGAAAAGCAGATAGATTATCATCAGAGAAAGAGAGAGAAGGAGGAACTTTTAGTTGCTGAGGGTGAGGAGGAAGATGAGGCGAAGATGAAGAAATCTGGACTAACGACAAGGCTTGGGTATGTCGATGTATTTTAGTGACTGGGATACATGGCTCTTTCAATGTGCTTGTTATCTCTGTGCCATGGAAATTGTGGATTAAATTTGGTATTACACAGTAACGAGAGCCCTAAAGGACCCACTGAAGACTAATGGAGTTGGTCATTGGGATGAGGAAAGGTCATTATAATAATTATGTAAATTTATACGACTGACGGCACGAGCATGGAACCGTTCTCAAATAATTTGACGCCCAAGAATTGCCAACAAGTGTGGTCCGCCATTACTTTCGCGAACACCTGCTACCTAGAAGTAACAGAAACAATCAGAGTTCATTAGACCAGCACTCCCACCAAAGGTCACTATGGGGGTCGTTCCAGGGCTTAAACAGCGTTCCACACCTAGGAAACCATCAAAATTACTCCCATTCTTATTGCTAATTACTACTGCTGCTACCCTCTCTACCCTCTCAACGTTCTTCGCCCCATTGTGGCCAGTTTTTCGACGCGTTTCACTTCTGACCAAAACCAAGGATGAATGGAAAGACGACATCTGGCCTATCCTTGAACCGACGCCATGGGACATCTCTACAGACTTTCCGTTCACGCGTTCATACAGAAACACTGTTCAAGAGGGTACATGGCTACGGCTCGATGTACACCCCAAGACTGGGGATATTGTTTTTGACATGCTTGGGGACTTGTACTGTCTTCCTGCTACTGCATACACCACTCTAGGTTTCCAAACACGAACTAGCGCCATTCCAGTGCTTACTGGTGTTCCACATGATTCGGATCCACATTTCTCCCCAGATGGAAAGCGGCTTGTATTCAGGAGCGACGCAGAACTTGGTGTGGAGAATATTTGGGTGTTGGAATGGAATGGATGTAGCGCGAATACACAGGACGAAGCATTCATTGAAGCCAAGTCAATGATGGAACAAGACCAACTCCTTCTTACCCAGGGAGTATCAGAGACCGTTGAAAGGAAAGCTAGAAGATTACTTAGAGAAGGACGAACCTCAGGTAGGTGTAACTCTTGATATGCCTGCTCAGCCGTTGACTTTGCTTCTCATTAGCAATTCGTGTGACTAATGAGACGTACAGATGGGTCTCGGACGCTCGTTTCCATCCTTCTGGAAAGACGGTGATCGCTACGAAATGGTACTTCTCATCACGTAGTCTTGGTGCTGGAGAAGGCTGGGAATACCCTATTCCATCCTCAAAGGTTGATATTGGTATTGGAAGCGGGCGTCGCATGATTGGACGGTCTTTGCCAGCAGGATGGAGTGAACAACAGTATGGAGACCAACAAATAGGACCTGAGCAGCTCATATGGAACGGAGAGGATAGTCTCATCTTCTCGAAGAATATCGCAGACGAGTCAGCATTCGAGTACAGTAAAGGTGACTTTGAGCTCTTAATGCTCCCTCTGCGTTAGCTCACGGATATTGCAGATGTGCACTCAGGGATCTACGCGATATTTTCTCATAATCTTACTACAAAAGCCACAGAGACTCTTGTCTCCTCTTTTCCTGGTGGTGCGTCGCGGCCTGAGCTATCTAGAGACAGGCGCACGCTCGCGTTCGTAAGAAGAGTTAGAGACAAACAGGCTCTTGTGCTCAAGTAATACCTTCTTCCCTCCGCCTCTTCTCTTTTTTCACCAACTTCTCAACAGAGATCTTAACACGGGCACGATTCATCATGTATGGTATGGACTCAACTACGACCTCACGGCAGTTTATGCACCTATGGGAACATATCCTTCGTTCTCGTTCACCCCGGATGACAATGCGATTGTTGTTTGGGCATCTGGACAGATATGGCATGTTCCTCTGGCCATCAATGACCAGGGCGAGAGAGTAAAATCGGTGTCGTCCGTTCCTCAGCCAATCCCTTTCACTGCAAACATTCACAAACTTCTTGCTGAAACGCGTTCTGAGAAATTTGATTTAACTGCAGTTGAGACAGCGGATACACAGCGTACTTATGCCTTCAAAGAACTCAGTGCGGATTATCGCGGAGAGCGAGTTGTTTTCCAATCAGCAGGAAAGACGTATCACCAGTTGCTCTATCATGCCACGGGTCCCCCTCATGCAATCCCCGTGGTGAAGAACGACGCCGGATATTATTCTCCCTCCTTCGTCAGCGGGCACAGATTACTTGTTATTCAAGCCCGTTGGGACGATACCAAGTTTTCTGCTATCGAAATAGCGGATATAAGGGCTAAAGTTGCTTATGAGCTTACAGGAATCCCTCTAGGAAGATATTACTCCCCAATCTTATGTGCATGCCAAGGCAGGAAACGTACCCTAGCTTTTATCAAGCTTTCAGGAGACCTCTTGACTGGAGACATCGTCGCTACTGCTTCTCCTGGCCTCTATCTTGCTGATATAGAGCTCCCAGATATTCCTGTTCCGCGTACAATCGAGGTGAAGAACCTCAGATTCGTGCCCAGCGAAATCGATATAGATGATCACATCCGGCTAAGGTTTGAGAAGGGCAACACGAAGCTACTTGTGCAGCAGTCACACAGATCTTTCGTGATTGACCTAGGCGCTTCCCCCAATAAACTCGGGCAGTATCCTCACACCACGATCGCTTCTGGAAGAATGTCCACTGAGACGGCTTTAGCACCAGGTGGCGACATGTTCGCCATGGTAGAATTTTACAATGTTCACATCGTTTCTACCCGGAAGCTTAGTACTGATGAGCCTGTTTGGAGCAAGCCTGGAAGCTCCACGGCTGGATTGGCGCGCACGAGTGTCCATGGTGGTCATGCTATTACATTCAGTGGTGACGGGAAGAAGTTGTTTTGGTTCCTTGGTTAGCATTCAATGTCTATTCTTGTGTGTATCCATTGTGATTGTTTTATTCTTCATAGGCTCTTACCTCCATTCACTTGAACTTTCAAAGCTTTCTCAATGCTCACATGAGATCGAGAATGACCCTACTACGCTAGGAATCTCCTGTGTCAAGAAACTTCTTCGTTTCCAGGAACTCAAAGTCTATCATTCAACAGATATTGCGAGGCTTCGAATGGAATCCTCTGCTAGCGGCGCTGACACCTTAGTCATCCATAATGTCACCTTGTTAGATATGGAACCTTCGTCCGGGGAGACACCCCGTCTTGGGATCCTTACTGTTAGGGATGGCGTCATCAAGTCCATTTTCTCTTTGCATGAAGCCGGTGAGAAATATGAGAGTGTACTTGAGCAAACCGCAGAAAGTGGACATGCGGTAATCAATGGACATGGCGGTGGGTGTAATCAACACGTCGTCTTTCTACGATAAGATTAACGTTGTACAATGCTTAGCTTATGTTATACCCGGGTTCATTGATGTGCATGCCCATTGGGGCGGGTTCGACACTCGACTGCCTGCTAAGTCTTGGGAGTTACAGACTTTTTTGGCTTATGGTGAAGTGCCACCTCCCCATTACTTGATAGCCGTACTGACGCACGAATACTGCAGGTGTTACAACGTTGCACAAGTAGGCCATCTTCATACTATACATAACAATCATACTCAAAGAAAACAAAACCAGTCCCAGTGCCGACAATGTTGATGCCTTTGTTGAGCGAAGTCGCGTGGAGTCTGGACAGATCATTGGCCCAAGAATATTTTCTGTTGGAGGGGTAATATATGGTGCTGCCGACGAGCGTCTCCACCAACCGATAGTTGATATAGATACTGCCTATGCTGCACTCGTGCGAATTAAAGCTGAGGGTGGTCCAGGAGCGATCTCGTACAAGAACTATAATCAACCATCGAGGTAAGAAACTCTCCTTTTATCTTTTTCGGCATTAGGGCGATCCAAACACCACTGTGGTCATGTAGGGCATATAGACAAAGGTTGCTGCTCGCTGCTCGCAACCTAAGCATGCTGTGTGTCCCAGAAGGGGTGCGTATGTCATTCGGCCGTTGGTGTTCTGATCTGCAGTCTAATTTTTTCCATGATTTAGGGCATGAATTATGACTGGGACCTGACCTATATTATCGATGGTTAGTACATTTAGTATTTTATTCATATATTCCGGGTAAACAACTTGATCCTCTTTAGGCATGACAACTGTGGAGCATGCACTTCCAGTCCCCCAGTTGTACGAGGACGTACAAATGCTGTTTGCGAGGAGTGGAACTGGTAGCACGCCAACACATATCGTGAACTATGGTGGAACGTTTGGCGAACAATACGTTTGGGCAACGGAAGATATTCCCAATGATCCTAAGTAAGCTTGGTCCGTTGCGCATTTGCCGGACTCCCAGATACCTAGATATCCTTCAGGTTGCAAAAATTTACACGCCATGATATCCTTGAAGGGTTGTCAGAGTCGACTGCCAGGCCATTGAACTGTACGCCAGTCCGCTATTGTGATTATACATTATATCTTCTAATCGTTTCTCTCATTGATCTAGCGTATGCTTTATTTAACACATCTCATTCCACTGCAGAAATGGTGCATAAAGGTTTAAGAGCTCATATTGGGGCACATGGTGAGCCTCCGCTCGGTCTGAACTATCATGCAGAGATGTTCTTCACCCAACAAGGGGGATTGAGTAATTATGAGGTCATTCAGGCATCAATCACATTGTCATTCTCCTAATTCCCATCGTGCAGGTACTTCGAGCTGCTACATACGACGCAGCTGTTACTCTTGGCCTTGATTCTTCCATAGGCTCCTTGGTTCCAGGCAAACTGGCTGATATCTTGATCTATCGCCCCGGTGTTGAGCTTCTGAAGGATGGCATTTCTGTGACGAGAGAGATTAAGTATGTGATCAGAGGAGGAAGAGTCTGGGAGGCGGATACGATGGAAGAAGTGTGGCCAGTCAAAGGAAGAGTGCAAGTGTTGCCGCCTTTTAACGCAGACTGAAAGGACTCCACAGATACCAAAGTAAATGTACATATATTGCAGTGACACCATGGGAATTTCAGGAGATTTGAACGACTCAAGTTCTCAGAGCTTGTGATTTGCAAATCTCCCAATTACCAAACTCTGAGCGACTGTGTTATATCGTCAAGTCTTTGAGCTCAAACACTCCCAAGGGATGTCATTTATTCATCCGCCTTTTCTGTATCTTCCACAGTTCCAGCAGGTTCCTCCTGATCAGCCACGGCATCGGCCGCCTCGTTAGCTTCACCATTCTCTTCGCCATTCTCTGCATTTTTGCTGCCAATAACAGTTGCATTGATACTGAGTATAAATGGCATTGTTAATAAACACGACTTGAGAGAAATTTGCAAAATAAAGGACCTTATCATAACTTGCACTTTCTCGTTCTCGCCACCGTCTGCACTAGGGAGCTCAATAGTAACCCGCTTGGAGCCTTTCCATCCGTAGCTACCAGTTTTAAATTCTGTGGCTACGAGAGTAGAGGTGCCAATAAATCCTGGATCCGCTGCAGCAACAGAGACGTTATTGTCATCTGTAATAGGTGGTGGTGTGTGGGTAATGTTCACATGCAGGGGCATAGCCTTTGCTTTAAAAGTCGACGTAGGTATCGCCTGAAACCCGTGTTAATCCAATGGTAATATGTATGCCATGCATATTACTGACTTTAGGACCGCGCTTGCCACCTTTGGAAGTAGGAGATGAATTTTTGTCAGATTTTGCCTGCTTGGAACGCTTAGAGCGTCCACCATCTGGTGACTCAGGAGCATTGCGTTTGGTGCCTAGCGGCAGACGTCACTTCAGCTGCACTCATATCAATGTCCATGAACAACCAAACGTACCAGGCATGTTATATAAGAATTCAGTGGATATAGTGAAAGAAGATGGAGGCCAGGAGAGAACAGGAGAATATGAGCGTGGACCTGTTAAATAATGTGGTTGGACCACAATGGCAACGTGCACTGGATAAGCGCAATCGCTCCCTGACGACCATTCAACAACCTAAGCCACTACGCTTCAGGTGATACCTTGAGTGCGTCATTTGGTCATGGGACCGTGATTGTGCTCCTTCCAATCCATCTAATCAGGTTGAATAGGAGACATTTGCAATTAATGCGCTCCCAGTTTGTTCTTTGATGGCACAGTTCAGTTTTTCTGTGTTTTCTGTAAGTTGGAGTCCTGGACTACGTGGCTAAGGCCCAAGAGCGATGTAAGTATCCTATTATTCCACACAATCACAAGGGCCTGGCATTATCCATGTGGTCTTGAAAGGAGGTGATTAGGCAAACCGCCGATGACAGAAGCAATAAGCTCAATAACTCCGTCTCGCAGGAAGAGATATGTCGATTCCAGCTGGACGCCTGATATCGTAGTATGACATTTGAATATACACAGCTCAAAGGTGTTTACATCGTATTTGCCTAATTTTCACACGTTGTAATTGTGGCCCTACTTCGCCATCCCCTTTGACTTCATCCTAATCTCAGGCTCCAGAGGGAATCTCTGCTCTTCTGGCTTTGCAGAGTACAGTCTCTGCCAGATTGGTTGAAGTGGTCCAGGGGTCTTCCACGCTAGAGTATCATTCCTCAACCAGAGCCTAATGAGATGGCGGCTATACCACAACGAACTTTAGTGTTATGTTGTCACTGGAAGGAATAGAGTAGGTAACATACGTATGTTCTGAAGAATCTCGAAATGCATCCCTGGCATGCAACAATCCGAGACTGTTGATGTACTGGATGTCACCTTTCTGGAAATTCAACGCTAAAGAATACTTTTCAGCGAGATAATGAACCGTATCAAGTGCTTCTGCTTGAGCTTCGGTGATAGGTGGGATATCTGGATTGCGTTTCTGTGCTGAATATCCTGTGAAGTGTCGTCGAGAGTACTGGATGATCACATGGCCATCTGAAGAGTCGTAATACAGGAGAGGACGAAGAGTGTAAGGTGGATGGGCCCCGAAGCTGAACACAACCCTTCATCAGCAAGTGAGGTTGCAAAAGATAAAATGTGGCAATTGCCTGTCCAGTGGCCACTTCTCTTTGAGGACATGGACCAGATCAGGGCGGGTCTTCGCAATCTCATTATAAACCCTCCCACTGGAGCTGATACGGGAAGTTCCGCCTTCTTCAGCGACCTCTAATGCCAAAAGCGCTATGAGGTCTCCAACGTCCGTATGGAACACCTGGCCTTCGGTCGAATAGGCCGCGTTTCCAAGTCGAGCCTTATTATCCGCGTGAGAGATACTCAGGTCCTTGATGTGTGCAAGAACCGCGCCGGTACCGTCTTGCTTTCCCCTAGCAGACCCAACGTGGGATGATATACCTGGTTTATGAGAAATTTGGTTTTAACTATGGTAAAGAAGGTGTGAGGAGATCGAACGTACCAGCGTAGATAACGGCAATTTCGCTACGGGAGTACGAGTCTACCGGTATGGTCCGTACGACAAAAAACCCACTTCCAGAGTAAAGTTTTTCAGACAATTTCCAAAATTTGGCACTGAGTGTGGGTAAAGGAAACGTCTCGCGACTGATATAACCCATTTCTAGACCCAGACCTGAGATGATAGGCGTAAGTTAAATGAGGATATAGAGTCAAGAAGACATGGGTTACCATTGAAATGCTTCAAAGCGTCGTCTATTTCCTTTAACTCCTCTTGCGTGAGCACATACACCCATTGATTTTCGTCAATCCAATCCTTGCCTTCCCAGACAATAGGCCCTTCAACCTGAGTAGGGAACCCCTCTGGAAGAGGACAACTGGGGAGAGACGGATCTTCAGCGAGTCGGCGAGCAGTTCTTGCACGAAATTTCTGCAAATTCGGGTGATACTCTATGTCAGGTTGTTTGGGCTCTTGAGTAGAAGGTTCAGCGATAATTGTTGCTGTAATAGTACCGCTCATATTTGCTGCCTAGGTTGTTTGGTGTGAGGGATCATAGTGGAGGTGGAAGCTTTTATAGTCCCTGACCCGATAATATAGCGGATGAGTCTTATGTCCAGAAATTTTTAGAACGCCAGCCAAAGTGGTGAATGAAATGACATATATTAGTCGGTAGGGTAATGTGATATAACAGTTGAAGAGTATGAGAGGTGCATGACCAGCGATCCGTGTCCGTGAGAGGTGCCTGAAGCAGTTGGGAGTAGAGTTGGTGCCGAGCCCCTCACTGGAACGGAGTGAAAACTTAATGAACACCGTGGAGTGCGAGTCCATAGGTTAGGTGCTTGAGAGATGACGAACTAGACCCGATAGTACGGGCCTGAACCTGCAGAGGAGGAAGTGTCCGAGTGTGGGATGTGAATCTGCATGGGAATACAAAACCAAGATAAGGTATGACTATGTAGGAATGGCCACTGTAAATGGTGGCATATCAGGATAGCTCTGGACTTTTCTGCTTAGAAAACATACCTTCTGAGCTCGACATGCCAAGAGGATGGCGTGGGTGGGGGTGTCTACTCTTCCATAACTTGTTCAGGTTCGTGAAACAAAGTCTGATTGGCAGTTCCGCTTTGCCCTTTCTTCCCTACTCCACCAGAAGCCTGTAGCGGAGGTCCCTGCTTACGCTTCTTGCGATTACCACGATTGATGGTTACAGTCTCACGAACACCGTCGCCAATTTTAAGTATAAGCAAGAGCGTAGATTTCGATCTTGTTTCATACGTAGATTCCTTGTCGTCGCTCGGGATTAGTTCGTCATGGACCTCACAGGTGCCCGTTGTTATCTCGGTAGTGATTTCACTTGCATGAAAAGGAAGTATAGGAGGAAGAGCAACAGACAGTTGAACGAGCAAAGGGATAGCGGCACCCATAGCGCAAAGAGTCAAGGTTTTGTATCTAGAATAGACACGATATATTAGTCGATTTAGATCCAGAAGGAGATACATACTCACCCATCTTTGAGTATCACGTCCTTGCATCTGCGCATGTATGCGCCTAGACTAGTTTTTCGCGTAATACATACGAAGTTTTTGCCTTCGCTCTGCGCCGAATGGGGTACAGTAGCAGCAGCAGACGTTGGCACAGTAGGAAATGGTCGTTGGGGTGCAAGTTTCTTTCGGCGTACAGACACAGTGTTTGGAGCAGTTTCATCAGGCTCTACTGGTGTAGGTGGCGAAAGGGCTGCTTGCGGAGGTTCCGACAATATTTCGGGCATAATTTTGATTCGTTTTCCCGGGTTAACAAGCAGGTCTGGTGTTGCCTTGCGCTTGGTAGCCATCTTAAGGTGAAGGAGGACTAGAGAACAAAGCCGGCCCTGAACCAAGGATAGGTGGCTGACAAGTTTTTCTAACTCACGTTATCTAACCTTCTCTTCTCCTCATTCTCTTGCTTTTTGCTGGACTTTTGGTCTCTCAAAATGAGTCAATTGCCCGATATCGCTGAGCAGAACATTCAGATGTGGAAAGTCAAAAAACTGATAAAATCTTTAGATAACGCCAGAGGGTATTCCTCTTATTTTTCTGTACTCTCAACTGGCTAACTCAATCTCTTGGGATGCAGAGCTGGAACTTCCATGATCAGTCTTATTCTACCTCCAAAAGTATGCTATATTTGTTTTTCGAACGTTGTATTTACTGAACTCTTCTCGATCGTCATTAGGATCAGATTTCACGAGCTGCAAACATGTTAACGCAGGAGTATGGTACGGCATCAAACATTAAGTCCCGAGTCAACCGGCAATCCGTGCTTGCCGCCATTACAAGTACTCAGCAACGTTTGAAACTATACAACCGTGTCCCTCCCAATGGTCTTGTGCTCTTCGTTGGGACCATCTTAACTGATGAGGGTAAAGAAAAGAAGGTTTCCTTTGATTTCGAGCCCCATAAACCCATCAACACGTAATGTGACTCGCTTTCTTATTGATTGCTTCAGCTTACCACACAATAGGTCTCTCTACCTCTGTGACAATAAGTTCCACACAGAGGCATTATCAGAGCTATTAGAGTCAGACTCTCGCTTTGGCTTCATTGTTATGGATGGAAACGGCACACTATTCGGCACGTTATCGGGCAACACTCGAGAAGTCATTCACAAGTTCACCGTTGACCTCCCCAAAAAGCACGGTCGCGGTGGACAGTCCGCTTTACGTTTCTCTCGTCTTCGAGAGGAGAAGCGTCACAATTACGTCCGTAAGGTTGCTGAGCTGGCAGTACAGCACTACATCACCAACGACAAAGTTAATGTCAACGGTATTGTACTTGCAGGTAGTGCAGACTTCAAGAATGAACTTAGTCAGAGTGATATGTTTGACCAGCGTCTGCAAGCCAAGGTCATTAAAGTTGTTGATGTTAGTTATGGTGGTGAAAACGGTTTCAACCAGGTTGGTGTCCCAATTTTGTTTACTGAAATACACTGGTGGCTCATAAGTTCAAAGGCAATCGAACTCGCGGCCGAGTCTCTTTCCAATGTGAAGTTTGTTCAAGAGAAAAAGCTGATCCAGAAATACTTCAATGAGATTAGTCAGGATACCGGCAGATATTGCTTTGGTATTGAAGACACACTAAAGGCACTGGAGCTTGGCGCTGTAGAAACTCTCATTGTCTGGGAGAACTTGGACATCACTCGCTATGTCCTTCGTAACGCTGCAGCAGGTTTGTTCTTCATTTGATCAGCTGGCGACCTATTGTACTTACAAGCATCTAGATGAGGTCATGGTCTACGCTAATAAAGAGCAAGAGAAGGATCGCGACAAGTTCACTGATAAGTCCACTGGACTTGAGATGGAGAACGCTGAAGAACCCCAGTCTCTCCTTGAGTGGTTTGCCGAGAAATACAAAGAATTCGGTGCCAACCTTGAATTCATCACCAACCGTTCTCAGGAGGGGGCTCAGTTTGTGAAAGGCTTCGGTGGCATTGGCGGCCTTCTTCGATACAAAGTCGACTTCATGAACTTGACTTCGTTAGACGAGGAAGAAGACGAGTTCTATTCTGATGATGAGCCTGGTGTTTGACGCTTTTGCTGGCTCCTCGGTAAAGGAGCCCCACTCATCGATGGTACGTCGAGTGGGGCGGAGGGTGGGGTTGTTCGAGGCTGTACTGGATTTGTCTGAGACGCGTACAGGAGAAACGGTGTTGATGGTAGTAATGACGATTTGCCCGAACAAGAACCTTCTACATACTGGCTTTTTTGTTGTTTTGTTGCATTCAGCCTTCTGTCTCTGTCCACCTGGTAAGTCCCTTGTCTCTGTCTGGTCAGTTGCCCAGCGCTCAGTCTTCCTCCTCAGATGTGCTTGTTTTATCCAATCCTTTAGGTGGTATGGTTTTGCAGTGTTTCTGTTGCTGTTCCAAGAAGACGTTAGATGTTGCTATAAGGGTGTATCCGACTAGACGCAGGCAAAGGAGATAGACCAATTTTATGACCACTCAAATCCATCCCTCATGCATCATAACACGTTTCCTCTTATTCACGACTTTTACTTCGTATCAAGTACCGCACCGTATCTTGATTGTCCTTTGTTCTCATCTTATTTATATAAATTTTCTTTCTCCTAACGTCCCAATCGCTGAACCTATTCCCTAGTGTCCTTGGGTGACACGTCTAGGGTTCTATCAATGTGATCATGTAATTGCGAGCTCTTTCTATGATACACTTCGTGACACGTGTTGTCCGTTTGCCCTCTCAAGTCTTCATGAGTAAGAGTACTCAATTGCAAGCAGTCCTGCGAACTGCTTTTGCCCAGGTCTAGGCATCTCTTGTCTTCATGTTTTTAGTCGCGACTCGCCGCCTACGATCACCTATCAATGATATACGATTCTCATAATTTGTGCTGAAGAGTATCTGGAGAACAAACCCTGCATTGCGTTACTGCCACGACCCGTAGCCTGGTTCGATGTTGTTATGCTGGATCTCCACCATCACCTTATCCTTGCGCCCTGAGTCTTTTAATCCTTCTCTGTGGAGTGTCAAACATGCTTAGTACTGCGTCCGCCTTGCTGTCATTCCGGATCCTCCCTTGGATACGAGCACCGGTTCTCTGTCGCTTTGGTTGGCAGCATATCTTGGCCTCCAATACCATTGTGCCTTGTCCTACCACGCAATATCTACGTATTTTAAGTCTTACATACTTAAATAGCAAACAAGCTACTCCGATTTCTCTCTGAACAATTCGACTATGCCCTAAAAACAAGAGTTGAACGTTGAATTTTTTAATCAGTAAGGTGCTGACTTTCAACTTGCCGAACTGGGTAGCCAAGAGCGCTGGAGGCCGATCATTTTGGCGGGAATACCTTGCTGTAACCTAACAACCTTCCTTAAAAGGCAACCTCCTACAAACAAAGCAACAACTTTATACTTTCCTGGGGCTTATCTGGATTAGTTCTATCCTTTGTCTTGTCTGGTCGGAATATTTTACAAGAAGCCACAAAGAACTCTGATTGAAGATCATCAATGCCAGTATGGTATGTCAATACTGTAGTTCATTCACTTTTTTGAAGAAAAAAAAAACAACGAATTTCCAGATTTGGTTCTCCCTTTGAAACTTGCTTAGATGCAGCAGTAACGACGACTTATAAAACTTGTTTACTCACTGTAAGACAGGTATCGTCACATTTGCCCAACAATCATTCAGCTCCTCTCATCCTCCTATCTCTGTCGATCATTCTTATAACGATGCAGTCCAGAGTCCTGCTCGCATTCATCATCGCATCTTGTACGCATAATCATCTTGGGTCCTTCACCTCGTTACTTATATAACTCGCTTTTTTTTCTGTGGAAATACAGTCTCCGTCTTGACCCTTGCTAGTCCTATTCCTGTTCCCAAAGCAGAGCTTGACGTTCGTCTCCCAACCACTGTAAGTTGACATTCTCTGACCATTGCACTTCTCACTGACTGTGCAATCCAGGATAGTGTTGAGGAACGTGGCTGTGGCAGATACGGCTGCAGTTGAACCTTGATACAGGCACATCGTTGAAAGTGAGTCGAATGCCTCTCAAATCCTTTCAGGATTAGAACTAAGAGAACAACCCTAGTACGCTTCACAATCTATTTCATCCACACCCTATACCATAATACAGAATCGTTCTTCACATCGTTGCTCGTTATTCAACTTGCTCCCCAATCATTGCTTTTACCGGAGCTCCTTGTGGCCTGGATATGGTCCTGTCCGGCTCCCTTGTCTATATCACGCTCATTGTCCCGATCTCCTTTTTATACTTGGATCTAGTTTATTCTCTCTTCTTTGTATCCTTCTTAGATCTCACGGACCACGGTGTAGCCCGTAACCCTCGGTATCCATGTTTCATTAGTACAATTGTTCCATAATTTAGCTGGTGCTAATCACCCCGGAAATTTAAAAGCTTCAGCCCGCACTTTCCCGTATCAATTCAAGCCACACGTCCAGTCAAAACCCTTTGAAGCAAACCCAACATTTTTGGGACTATTTCCGAGCCTATGCAATAAAGGGAACTTGCTCAGAGGCTTCCGTTAACGTGGCTCTCGAGTCGGTCGCAATAGTCCCACACTAATACTACCCAAATAGTCTAGCCTTCAAACTACTTCAGGATGGAGAATTCGGCGCATCTCATCTTTTAGCAAGTCGTGTCACTCGAGACTTAGAATAAATAAATAAGAATAGTATTGGCTCTAGCTACTCATTACATATACATATAAATTTGGGACCTCTCTGGTTCTGCTTGTTACAGAACTTCAAGACCGGGCACGAGTCCGAGTCATCAGTCTACCACTTCTTCGTGCCTACGTTGATAACTTAAGTCTTAGACTGGTTGCAGAGTATTTTTAATAAGCGCATTCAATCATTTATTTAATTATGCCTTTCAAGTCTGGGCTTACTACCTAGTCTCTAGTACTATACCATGTGCCTTATAAAATACTTGTAACCATAAGCTGGCTGTCTCTTTTTGATTTATTGGGCTGCTTACACTAGTAGTTTCTCTTCAACGAGAAGGTCCCGATTGACAGGCTGACATTGTCTCATATCATATACTCTATATTCTTGGCTACTATATCGATATCTGATACCAGACGAGTCGATACGTGGGAAAGCTGATGTTTTGGGATGCCTCGTGTGGATGACATTGTTTTAAGAAAGGAAATCGTTGATCAACTTAAACGGAATGTCCTTTTTGGCTGTGATCTCAGTGATCTTTTTGACGAATTGATCCAGCCCACGGCTTAAAGAGAACGTTAACGTTCTGCAGCCTTTTCTTGACTTGAAATCCTCTCTAGAGTCTAACTGACACCCACCCTCTCCAAGTGTAAAGCTGTACTCGAGTACATAGTAACTTAGCTAAGAGTAATGACATTCAGTTGAATTGGTCAATGACTACCGTTGCGTTGTTCGATGTTGTCGCAAGGTATCGATAGACTCGGATCTTTCTCCGAGGTGTCTCCGTGGCAACAACGGATAAGGTACGGTGCCTAGATGTTCAAGATCTTATCAAGAGCTGGCGCTTAAATGTGTGCTTATGTAAGTTGTATCAGTGGAAGTGCGGACCGTTGGCCTATGTTAACGAAATTTGGAGATGACGATCCCCACAACGACTGATTGAAATTTCCAACGACGACCATGACCTCTCGTCGGGTCCCAGGCAGGTTTCCCTCTCCAGGTACATCTCAAATAGCGGATTCCATTCGCCAAAGACGCGGAGCTCGAGGACTAACTCCATTAGACGGGTCATTGCTCCATGTACCTCCCATTGCTGAGGGTTGGAATGCTCTCCTAGGTGCTGTGAGAACCAAAGGCAAACTCCCTCCAGATGTCCGGGAGGCAATGGTGCTTGCTCATACCTTTGCCCTATTCGTACGCAGAGCTGACATGGACCGAATCATCTCTGGATGATTAGATTCTGCGTGTGGCGGCTCATAACCATGCCGCATTTGAGTGGATTCACCACGAGCGCGTAGGTAGAGATGGTGGCCTTACTACGAAACAACTCCGTCTTATCCGGGATACATCCACACCTCTCGCAAGCACCTCTGATTATCCCGCCCCTGGTGACGTGCTTAGCCCGTTGCACACTGCTATCCTAGCATTCACCGATGCATCAACTACACAGGTCAGAGTACCTAGCGAGATTTTCAACCGGCTTAGAACCGAGATTTGTGTTCTGGCTGTGGACGGCGTTGAAGAATCGAAGGAAGACCAAGTTGATAACTTGCTGGCAGAGGTAGCAAGTGTCGTTGCTTGCTATAACATGGTTTCAAGGTTTCTTGTATCTCTGGATGTCGCTGGGATGTCGGATGATCATGTCCCTTGGCCTGTAGATCGTCAGGAAGTGAGCCCCTACCTAGCTTTCTCTCTTACTGTAAACTCTTACCCCGACTCAGCATTGTGTTGTCTTACCACAATCAACAGCAGCATCTCCCCAGAATTTACATGTGGTTACACTTGAGGCATCAAATTCGCTTCCTTGGATTATCTTGGTCAACTCCCTCTTGACAAATCACACAATGTGGGATCTTGTCCTCCCTTGCCTCTCCAAATCGTACAATGTCATCCTTTACGACCAACGAGGGCACGGAAAATCCTCAGTTCCATCTCCACCAACTACCGATCTCTCACTCCTCGCTTCTGATGTCTCAACCATTATTAAAGCCTTGAATATTCCTACACCTATCCACAGCGTCATTGGAGTATCCCAGGGCGGTGCGACCGCACTCAATGTTGGACGGCTATACGCGTCGCAATCTCTCACCAAATCCATCGTAGCTTGTGACACTCAGGCTATTGGTCCTCAAGCTAATATCAAGACATGGGATGATCGCATCGCCCTCGCTAACGCTTCAGAAGACGGAATGGTAAAACTAGCAACGGCGACGGTAGACCGCTGGTTCCCATCTGGGTTGAATCGTAACACCACCAAACTCATTACAGATATGATCAGCACTACGGATATCAAAGGGTTCGAGGCTGGGGCCAGAGCCTTACAGGGTTATGACCTTGTTCATCATCCAGGGGAGAAAGAGGGTACTGGGCCTGGGTTATTGGAGATGATACAGATTCCCGTTCTTCTGGTGGCCGGGGAAGAGGATGGGGGCGGGAAGCTTGCAGAAGGCTTGCAGCAGCTGAGAGATGAATGGAATGGGAAGGCAGGGAAGGTCGAGTATCTGGGGGTGCCCGGGTCTGGGCATTTGCCGATGGTGGATAAACCGAAAATGTTTTCGGATGGACTATTGAAGTTCTTGGGATGTGTATAATGGAATCTTGCATGTAATAATCAAAGGAAAACCAACACTTTGTCGTGAATCACACTGCACGAATATACTCTGCACCCATCACCTTTCAAAGCGAAACCCAGCGTAATATGAAAACGACGGCGTTGCTATTTAAATGGCAAAACTACTTATTACCAGGAGATAACCTACACTAGGCGTTGGTCTTCTCCAGAAACGAAACGTTATGAATGTACTGGGCTTGAGTATTGATGTAAGATCTCTGAGCCGTTCACGGACAAGGTAACAGATGTAAGATGGATTATATTCACCTTTGAAGTTAGCTAGTAGTACTAGTGTATTCTGGTGGCGGCAGATCGTAAGCTGTTTCTTGTTGTAGATCATCCACCCGCCGCCGCAGACTTGCCACTTCATTTCGTAATTGGACTGCTACATCATCAAGGACTGGACCCTCTTTCCTCACAAAAGGGACATCCAAGCAGATAGGATCTGGAGGGGCAAGACCCGAGGGAGCGGTATATAGAATTGGATATTGGGTCACGGCCGAGTTTCCATCTGGTTCAAGATTTAGAAGATCCCGAGGAGTACGATTCCAAGAAGAGCAACCACTACTCCTACTACGCCCCCGACAATTGGAACCAACGTTAGACTTGCTCTCGTTAGAGTCTCCATCAGTAATAGGTGTGGCATCTATAGTCTTATTGGGAAGGCTGGAAGGACAGACAGATTCAGACTTGACAAGAAGCATACTCGCCATTGCGATAGCATACCTCAATGCAAGAATAGCATACATCGCTCCTTGAGCAGCACTTGAAGGGATAGAATTGGATTAGAGTGTCACGTTCAAAGGGATGCAACTTACCTCGCTGCACCATCTTGCATTGCACCAGTATCTACCGAATAAGTGGAAGGGAAACACTCTGACTGGGATTGATTCATGGAAGCGGGCCTGGAATGAACCATGTTGATCAACAAGTCTCGAGTGGTCGTTTTTTCATGATAACAGCAGTGAACATGATCCAATCTGGAATACACAGATGCGAATCCAAGAAGATATTCAAACAAGAGGTGTTATCATGGCATACGACACTTTGCAACATTCGTCAGACCAGGATCTGAGTCGACTGGGAGTCCAAATCGAAGATTGTTGTCTAGAATTTAACAGTTCAAGTGATCAGTCAGAGATGTTAGAAGTAGTACACTCATGGGCGCGTACTGGTAGCTCGATTATGGTAGAAGCCAGTTTGAAGGACGAAAATCTAATAATAAATGAACTTTCAGAGATATCATATGGAAGGGATAAACGCACTTGTTCATCCACCAAATTCGTGCCCAAGAGTAGATCAGCGTACAGATTGTACATAAGACCACTGGAAGATGTATCGTCAATTACCGACACGAGGTGATCTCCGCTGCTGGCAGTGGCAGCCCACTGCTTTACAAGCGAGGAAGCTGCTTCCTATTCATGTCATCTCAGCTGACCATGAAAAAAAGCCTAGATTGCTTGAGTGCAGCAACACACCGAGTACTTCTTTTGGTCTTCACGACGATTGACTGCCCCGCTGATTTCTGACATGGCCTGAATACCAATGATTCCCTTGATAGCAAGATTGGTATTGTTGACAGCTGAAACACCATCAGCTGTAGTTCTACATTGCGATTAGATGATATCAAAAGTTTCTTCCCATGCCGAGGACGCACTCTCCGATTGGGGCTGAAGAACGCTCAACAAGATAATCACCCCACTGCTTCAGAAGAGAATACTAAATTAGAGCAGTAAGCCACGCGACCAATTGCAAGACCTTGCCATGCACATGCACATACATAAGTACTTATAAGGCTACCATCGCCCGAAATCCTAGCATGCGACAAAACCATTACAAGCATGTTTCCTAATTCTAGATAATATCATTTTATCAGCCGACGTCTCTAAGGAAGAGTCGTACAGATAGAGAGAGAACATACGTTCCACGCCCTGCGAGTGACTGCTTGGATTGCCTGTCGCGTTGGGATAGGCAGTTCCTGAGCGGCTTCAATTAACAAGAGGAAAAATGATAGATGGGATAGCTACTGCATATGTGGTAAAGTCATACCTAGATTCAGGGCGGCGTAGTTATTGTCGTAGTCTGGAGTGGTTTGATACTCAAGTAAGGGTTCAAGAAGGCGCCCGGCGAGTGAAGAGTTGATATACAAAGAGGCAAGGCAGGACGCATACAATACGTCCACTGGGCTAACTGTCCTGGATATATGGATGGAACTGTAAGAAGTGGGTAGGCTTTTGAATCGAAAAGTGTCTCACCACCCGTTTCCCATTTCCCTCATAAACATTTTGACGTCAGACTCATTCCATTTGCCATCAGACTCTTTGGCGATGGTAAGCTCTGTAGCAGCGAATGTTTGGCGAGTAGCGAGTGAGATAAGATCGACATAACTAGCAGATACTCGGCTGGCGTCATTCATGATTTTCTTGCCTAGATTATCGGCGCGAGTCTTGGGATTTTCATAGTCACTCAAGAAGTCGTCAATCTGGAACATAGAATCAGCTTTATAATTGAGCATAAAGCTAGACAAATAAGCAAGTGACGGACAGCATCAGAAATGTCATTGTACTTGGACCAGAAGTACGAACTACGCCGTTGCAAGCCAGACAAGCCTTTGTACTGGATAGTGGGATTTCTGGTTTTTACCAACTGCCCAAACTGTAGGCTTGGTAGGGCCCAAGACATTACCTAAGTCCACGGCATGAGCGAAGACGGGTAAGGCGCTGCAGGAGTGATCTGTATAAGATTGAATGCAACTCGCTAGAGGACGAAATGCAGTGCAGCTAATAATATTGTGGAAGTTCGGGTCCTTGGTATTGGATAGCTATGCCCTCATCGATGAATAGGCTTCGCGTTGGGAAATTGCTTCCGGTTTGCCATGTTGTGGCGTTACTAAGTGATATCGCACGATAAACCGTACCGTCCTCTCCTACTCCCCTATCTTCACCGAGGAACTTGGGAGAAGCACGTTTAACAGAATGGTAGATGGATTTAGAAGTTTGCACAGAGTCCCAAGTGACGGGATTGTCGCCTTTGGACACCCATCCTAAGAGAACGAAACAGATTCAGTGGCAGGGCAAAACAATGATAGGCAGACAGAGAGCTCACTGCCACTGATGTCACAGTATAGACGAACTGGATGGGTTTGGTTATCCGTCGACTCCGCAGTGACTGCAATATTAATGTATGAGAAAGGGAGGGATAATTTCACCGAGTCATCTGGCTATCGAAAAAGAGCATGTGGTCAATCTCAAAGTAAATATCTGTTGGGACGAGAGTGTAGATATACACCTCGATTGGGCTCAGGTAATTGACGGTAAGACGAATACGGCGTCGAAGAAAGAGATGGTTTGTGTAGGTGTAATTTGGGCTTGAACTGCTGCAGGACGAATAATTCTGGATTCACCCATATAACTGAAGGTCCGATTCAAGTCAACAATTTGTACAAAATCCGTCCACGATGTGGTCTGGAATACGACCTGCTGGTCTCAAAATGGACAAGATGGGAGGCATTAATGAATATACCTCTCCGTTATATGGCCAGAAAACTGGCCCTATGTTGGTTGAGTTATCTGGGTCTGGTTTCATCCAAGTATTAAGGTACGGTGAACGGACGGCGAACGGATAAGGGAAGGGTGAGAAGGACTGTGAAATTACTCGGTGAATGAGAAATATCAGGGATGAATAAAAGGGGAAGATGTCGGGAAGCGAGAAGACACTAGATGAAAGCAAATACAGAAAGACTGAGATTATGATTGTCTAGGGGGAGGACTGGGATGGGGGATAGCTTAGGAAGAAGTGGAGAGAGCCTGGAGCAGAAGTAAAACGAGGAGGGTCAAAGTAGTACAGTAATAATTATGTACAACCTCGCTAATGGAAGAGCATAGACACACTAGAGGAAACTGACATTTGTCTGGTCAATGATTACCATGAATACGACGGAGTCAGAGATCCCTTGAAAAGCTGCTCAAAGTCAATCGAAGGGACTTGAATGTAAGTGAGGATGTTATACTTGGAGCTTGACAAGTTATCGTTGAAACAGTGATGTTGATGAGTTGACTAGTGACCGGTGACCATTGGGATACGAAGTTAGGTGACCAGGTAGCACACCCACCGAACATTCCAGTGGTTCATCATTCCATCTCTGTGTACTGTACTGTACATGATGCGCACTATGTCCTCGAATGCTGTAGAGTACATTCTCAAGCTCAAATACCAATTCATGACTCTTCTGGTAAAAGCGTTTCAGCACTCTGGATCTTGTCTGACGCTCCTCCTTCAATAGGACTTTCCAGATCCATCATCCTTTAAATTCCTTAGCTGTACTACTTCTATGTACTTACTTAGTTATGCATCACTCGCAAGAATGATACACCGCCACTCGGTACAACTGTAACCCATATTGTGCTTCAATCGCGCACCTTGTGTATACTGTACATCGTTTGCAGATCTTACCTTATCCTTTGGACACCGCCAGTGGAACAGACACTCCGTTTATCTTGCATACTTCGTTTTCACTTTCAGTCAACCTGGCGTCTTCTTTACCGACTTACTCAAGAACACCACCCCGCGTTTGAAGACGGAAAGTCAGAGCTCAGCGCTCAACTCATGCGCAAGCTTTGGCCACTCTAGCCGGCCTCAATTCTCCATGTCTTGACATTATCAAAGCACTGAATGGCTCCTTTCTCGATCGATCCCACGTCGACTCAAAAAGACACCTTTTTCTAACAAGGTCTCAGATTTGCAGTGGCTGGCATAGGTGCGGCAATATAGTCTCCCAGATGTTGAGTTATTCGTAATTGGAGAGTACTCAACAGTCGGAGATTGCTCAACAGCAGCGATCCCTTTCTTGTCAAGTAATCAAGAGCAGTGTACTCGTGCTCCATACGCCAAGAAAAAAAACTCTTGTCTTCGAAGGACTTGCTCCCGGAAAACTCGTGAATGTATCTGATACCCTTTTACTGGATGGTTCATTCTTTGTCTTTGTTTACATCTCAACAACTTTTTGTGGCCACTGGTCGCGATCAGACCGGAGCACATTATTATATTTATCCCAGACTGCTCTCGTGGACATGGCAGGTTAGTGATGACAAAGCCAACTCAAACTTTCTGGTTACGGTTCAATTTACAGTGTATGCGACAAAGGAACCTTTGGCATTTGCTTTCGAGTCTCGACTCGCACTGCCCGGTATCACAGCAACTGAAGTCGTCAAACTCAAATAAAGAAACGAAAGTCAATTTCATGACGATGGCCAAAGCGACGTAAAACTTTACCCGTGCCCTGATTAATATCGAGAGCTCGACAGACGACTAACAATCGAAGTCCTTGTACTCGTGTGGTTGATGTGCTGCATAACATTAGCTTCCAGACGGGTGAAGTGTGGCCAACCATAACAGAAAAATTCGGCGTGGTCGGAAGAATCAAATTCCAGCATCCAATCAGGCGAGATCTTGATCACATACTAGCACGCGAAGTTGTTGGGTAGTGCATGCTGTACTTTTACCATGGTTACTCGGATCGTTCGCGCCACAGAGGAAGAGTCAAATATAAGCAGGGAGAGCGAGCTCCATCCTGAGCTTGACAGACAGCCACATATCAACAGAGTGATAACAGATAACAGGACACCGCGTCAGGCTTGTTGAGATGTGACTATTTGATCCCTGCCTTGATAGGCTCATGGTTTTCATTCCGGTGGTCTGGAACTCTGGATACTATCCTGTGGGCACTGTACAGTTATCAAATTCTCATACTGACCTGTGCTGTGGCTTCCCAGGTATCATGGACAATAAATGGCGCATCCGATTTGCCCTGACCGATGTGCCCTTACCGCAAAAGTTGCTTGTCAGAAACGCAAAAGTGACTGATTGTAATCGATTTCACCTTTGTGCAGAGGCTTACAACAAAGAATGAGCAGTACCTTAGCTGCGCGATCGAAAACTTCATCTAAGGATCCTCCACGACCGGCACGAAATGCAATTGTCGTCCAACAATATTGGAAAACAAATTGGAATCCAGTATCCAGAGACCTCATAAAGTGCACGAGCGATCTTAAATCGGCAAAAGGATCTGTGGAACATGGCTGCACTGCATGGATCATGCGATGCAGCCATGTTCTTTTGCCTCCGTTCTGAGAACAGCAAAAAAGGCTCTTGCAGTGCTTGTGCCTGACGAACGTATAAAAGAACACCACGCAAGACAAGATAATACATCTTCCTTTTCTTCCTTTTTCTTCCCTTCCCCTCTCTTCGACTCGCCCTCTCAGTTACCCGCATCTTCTCATGTACTCATTCGAATCCATGTCTTTCACCGCTCTCGGACTTGCAGCATTGGCAATCCTGCCAACCGCTCGAGCTGTGGATCACCATGTAACCGTCGGTGGATTGAACTCCACCGACGGCCCCATACTGAAGTTTGACCCAGAGAACGTCGTTAGTCATCATCAGTTCATCATCATACCTGTTTTGCTGAGCATTTTTCGAAGATTGCCGAGGCCGGGGACGTTGTCATTTTCAATTTCAAGCAGAAGAATCACACTGCTACTCAGTCAACGCTGGCGAGCCCTTGTGTACCGCTCGAGGGAGGTTTTAATAGTGGATTGTTAGTGCCCCTTCTTTTCATCTTCCTGTCCATAACTGATACCTTCCCTACAGTCGAGCCTTTGGACAGCTTGAGGGTGAGGAACTCAAGTTCCATGTCCCCGTGCATGATAAGGAGCCCATCTGGGTGTATTGCCAGCAAGGAAACCATTGCCAACAGGGTATGGTCTTCGCTATCAACGGCCAGGACAAGTTCGAGGTTTTCCGCCAAGCCGCAACTGGCACTGGGACGCCACCAGCGACAGAGACACCACCAGCGACGCAGCCTCCACCGACCGGAGAACCGAGCGTCGTTACTGTAACTGCTACTGTAACAGTTGACGGACACACGTGGACCACGACGTATGGATCCTGGCCGGGTTCTCCTCAACCTACAACTCCCGAACCGAAGAACCATGATGTCAGCGTCGGTGAAAATGGTCTTACCTTCGACCCTCCCAGTATCAACGCGCAAGTAGGAGACAGTGTCACATTCAAATTCCACCCGAAGAATCACACCGCTACGCAGAGCACTTTCAATGCTCCTTGTGTGAAGAAGATCGACGGTATCAGCTCTGGATTGTACGCTCATTTCCTCTATGGCTGTTCCTGCACAATACTAACAAGTTCCCTTTCTTTAGCATACCAGTTGGTCCCAATGCCGAGCGCCCCACTTGGGCGTTTACTGTCAATGATGTAAGTTTCCCTGTTATTTACTGAGATGAGGTTTGACCATAATTCATTCCTAGACCGAACCTCTCTGGTTTTACTGCGAGCAAGGTCCTCATTGTGGTCAAGGCATGGTTTTCGCGGTCAATGCCATTGAATCTGGGCCAAATAACTTCCAAGCATTCTTGGACAAGGCTAGACAACTCAATGGAACCGCTAGCTCTCAGGGCACACCAAATCCGACTCAGTCAAATGCACCAACAGACGCCCCCGGAAGTGCCGCTGAAATTGTGACTCCACGATCCGCTGGGATTATTGTAGCCCTTGCTGTGGCCTTGTTCGCGCTCTGAAGCTCAAGCTCGTAGCTCTATATTTTTATTTTATTTTAGTAGCGTTGGACTATTAAATTCGTAATTATTTAACTTATTATACAGTGGTTTGGCGCTATGCCTCATACTCTACCTTTGCAGCTTCTGAGATTGGCATCGCGTCTGATATCACGTGCCCGCGAAACCTTTGCACATGAAACACCACACCAGGCCCAACGACCTTGATGTACCAGGTCCTTATGACTTTCCTACTGACCCAAACGGCCTTAGACAGCTGGATGACGCGTTGAGATGCAAAATTTGCAGCGAATTATATGATGCACCTGTTTCTTTGCCGTGTGGGCATAGTTTCTGTTCAATGGTGAGTCACCGACTCCAGTAACGACATACAGTATATCTCAATACTTTGTCCATAGTGCATACGGAAAGCCATCGAATCGTCTGAACAATCTATTTGTGCTCAATGTCGGAAGAATGTGACTCTAGCTCAGCTGAGACCCTTACAAGCTATGGAGGATGTCGTGGCTGCCTGGCAACTTGCTAGGTTTGCGTTCCTTTAGTATTAATGAGCGTCTGGCACTTAGTCCTTTGTTTCTTGAAGGCCACATTTGCTAAAGCTGCTACAAGAGCCTGAAGGCTATCGTACGTGTTCCGCCCCGGCTTCACCATCTAAGAAAAGGAGATTGAATGTGGAGAATGACGATGATTCACCTATTGCTGGACCCTCTACGTCGAATGGAGACACCTCGGCGTGTACATTCTTCCTTTCTCATTGTGTCTTATTGTATGCCAATATTGCCCTGAATTTTATTTCCGCAGCGACGCCCGATTTTGTGACCTGTCCTGTATGCTCTGAGGTCGTCCCCTCAGAGCTCATTAATCCACATCTTGACGAGAACTGTAGAACTCCTGTGTCCACGCCCAAACCTGAGAGGCGAAAAAACAAGTTGAAAGGTGATAGTAAGGAACAATGGAACAAGTTGTTCGAGAATGGTGCGAGCAGCAAGAAAGGGAAAGAAAAGTAAGGTCTGGTACTTAACTTATACCTTTGCTTTGCTTATGAACTGACGTCGCTATCTTGTCCCTAGGATACAGATAGACACCGCTGACCCGATACCGAAGGCAACATATCCCACACTGAGGGATAAACAGTTGAAAGATCTACTTATGAAATACGATTTGCCAGTCACAGGCGGGAGAGATATTTGGATAGCACGGCATAAGCAGTACGCTTTCGCTTTATCGTTTGCAGTAATTCTGCTAACCTGCATATATAGATGGGTGTTGCTCTTCAACTCAAATCTTGATCGCTCCTCATCCAGGAGGATGTCACTTGAAGGTCTGAGGTCTGAGCTACGGAACTGGGAGCGGCAAATAGGACTTCTTGACCCTAGTGCACGAGCGGGGAAGTTGAAGATTGATGTTAAAGACACACTAGCCTATGAGGTTGGTTTTCTGCGTTGAATCGTGATAACTTTGTCTCTTGCTAATCTCTGGTCTCTCTGGTCAGAGAGCGCACCAAGATCAGTTTGCCTCTCTCGTTGAAGTCGCTAGATCAACAGCGATGCCCAAATCATCGAGCTCCTCTAGTCCTGTGAAGGAGTCTAGTCCACCTAGTAGTTCACCACCAAACATACTGGATAGTACGAGTGCTGCGATTTGATCTGAATATTTATGTTGTATCTGTTTGATGTACTTACATGAGAGGAAGCGACGAAAAGTGAAGTTCTGCCAAACCACGGTACCACTTGTATATCAATGATGCCAGACCCGAATAATTCAGAGTGCAAAAGTGTTGCATGCCAAGTACATATCTCAATATTTACTCCTTCGACCCCGCTTCACTCAATTTAACACACTCTAGCGGCACATCGGGACTGCTCACACGTTCAGGCCTCAGGTGATAGCTAGAGCTTAGTTCATGTACTGTGGTTGCACACGTGCTGAACTGAAGTCCCACTAATTTGCCCGGATATTCCAACCCGCCAACGAATCGGAATTACCACACCTTTCGGCTAACTCTTCGTATAGGTACGCACGATGTTGTGCTAGGTGTTCCATTTCCTTGTCAACAAGTGGCACTGGACGACTACAGTAGACTCCCTCATAGTCCATACC